>JAYJMH010015264.1:0-21637 GCA_036873815.1 Phacellophora camtschatica
AATCATGTAAATGTATTTTTAGATTGTACTTCGACTGCACTTCGTGCAACCAAAGTTTTGTTACGATTTTCGGAGACCAAAATTTTGCGTTGATGCCTCTTTAAAATTAACATTTAATGACAATAACATATGAAGTAATAAAATTTAAAGTTACTTGAATATTGATTAAATACGACGTTTCGGGCTTGACCCGTTATCAAGTGATTATGACTTCACAACAACAAAAATCAAAGGGCGCGGGCCCTCAGAATTCTCTTGTGCGCCACGGCATTGGACAGCTGTAATTCCGAATGTCTCTTTTGCTTGAAAAAGGTTGAAAAAACTCATGTCTGAGGCCATGGATGATATCTTCTGAAAAATATTTCGCACATCCATACAAAATGTTAACAAATTTAAATGACTGCACATTTTGATTGAAGTTGAAAGTTATAGGGGGTCCTGGAGTAGCCCACGGAAGAAATATTTTACGGACCACGCCCTCCAGATTGAAATGCGACCACGCCCTTTAACAACAATCCATGAAAGAATTTTTTCGACAAAAATGATTTTTCTACTGAGAATTTATCACTGTATATACATTATCACTGTTTTGTCACTGCAAAATTTTATGTTTATCACTGCACTGTCTGACTTTACCACTGCACAAATTGGTTATCACTACACACTAAAACTAGGTATGTGCACACTACAAAGCGGATTATGATTGTGAGCAATATGTTATTTTGTTTATTCTCTTTAGATGTTGCAGATCGTTATCAGAAGGCAGTGATGAAGACACCAAGTTTATTTCTCGCAGAGAAAAGACGAGTATATATACCTTTGTTTGTGTTTTCATTATTTTTTGGTGTATTAATCAAGAGAGACATTTACTCCGGACAATGGCATGATTTGGAAAATATTAGAAGATGATAGGGAATAAATTTACTGACAAGTAATGGCGAATTTTGGGGAAGAAAAGACTCAGCTTTTGCTGTGACATCTCAACATTTTTATTTTTCTAGTTGCAGATGTTTACAGCCATCCGTATGGAAGCGAAGCAAACGCCAACACAGTCTTAGATCTTGCGAAACGAATTACTGTATACAATCATCGTGTGAATCAAAGTCGGACACGAGAAAAAAAGTTGGGTGCACTCTCTCCAAGTCAGATGCGTAGCATGTGGCAGGTCAGTTTATGACATGTTTCGTTCACCAATCGACGTGCTCACATGCTCACATTTTCAAATTAAGTTTATCATTTAGACATTTTCCGTTTTACGTTAGGCGTATAGACATTTGTCCAGACATTTTCATTGGCAATTTCCGCATAGACAGTTATACATTTTCCGAATTACATAAAAAAAACTTTTTTGTTACATGATATCACTGGTCAAATCTTGAACCTAGTTTTTGAAGCCTCGAATTTGATTTTCGAAGCTTCGAATGAGATTTTCAAAGCTTTGGATTCGATTCTCGAAGCCTTCGAATTCAACGTTCTGGAGACTGTGCTTTGTTATGCATCATGACTGGACATTTTCTGAAGTCATAGCAACAAGATGAAATACTGCGTTCTGATTGGTCTTTCCGGGCAAGCAGCAAAATTTAATCCAAGATTTGACTTGTAATGTTATCAGTCCGAAGTACCAGCAGATCTAGCAAAGAAACGGAGGGGGAAATAAATTTGCTAACCTTTTCACGCCCGGATTTATTTCTGCTAAGTAGGCAAATCCTACTCATGTCCTACTTTGCAGCAGGGGGTAGCACATGCAAACGAACTTGCTTTATATACTATAAATTTCTACCCGTATTTACCTCCTGAAAATATGACGTTTTACATTGTTTATTAATGGGCTATATGGCCTTTCCCGGGTGAATCGTTTTGTAAGTCTGGATGAAAATTTCGAGATTAATTTTTTTGTAGCGTCAAGTAAATAATCAATATGAGGATTTGGAATTAGCTGTTGCACCCTGGGAAAGAAAGCAAAGCAACGAGGGTACAATATGGAGTAATCACATGATCAAATCTAATGAAAATCGCCATTTTCAAATCAGCCAAGGTGGGTTTTTGTAAGACTTACGACAAACTTGTCTAGTACACTTCAAGACATGGACAAGTACCCGACCGTGTGACCAATGATCGCAGGAATTTTTTTCAGACATTGATCTGCAGGAAATTTTGTATAATTTTGTTTAAAGCTACGCTGTTTCTAGCAGGAAATTTGTAGGCAAAAATTATTTTGTCGCCGCCACCAAACAATAATATTCTAGCCATGCTTACGGCTATACTGTTGTTTCACTTGTTTTTGTTTTAATTACAGAAATGTAACGGATTTAACGGTGTAACAGTTAAGAACTTAGGGTAATGTTATCATTGTTGCTCAAATAATTCAAAATAGGTAGCAAAGGTTTTGTTAATAATTTGCTAACCCTTTCACGCCCGGATTTATTTCTGCTAAGTAGGCAAATCCTACTCATGTTTTACTTTGCAGCAGGGGGTATCACATGCAAACGAACTTGCTTTATATGCTGTAAATTTCTACCCGTATTTACCTCCTGAAAATATTTCGTTTTACATTGTTTATTAATGGGCCATATGGCCTTTCCCGGGTGAAATGCATGTAAATGTACGTATGGCACCGGGTGGCCCAAAAAATTGTCCCCATGTTTGCCCCAGAGCTGCTGTGGAGGAGCTTTTATTTCGACAATTGTCTTTGTTGAGTCTAATAAAAAAGGCTTCAATTTACACTTAGACACTTTATTTGCCAAAATCTACCCAAAATCTACTGAATAATGGAAGCAAACAAAAATGGGATTTCTGCTGCTGAAAATACTACACTTATTTTTTTATCAAAGCCGTAAACGTTACCTGTTCTTATAACTCAGGCATTACTTGCTAGATTTTGGCAAACAAGATAACAGATATTAACTTGAAACCCCTTTCATCAACGCCAAGCAAGAACACAATTATAAAAAATAGTAATCTTCCGCAGCAGTTTTGCAAATTATTTTTGGTCACCAGGTATATGTACGTCTTTTTGAATATTAATTTTTAGAAAAGCGAGCACCCGCAAACGGTGTTAGTCCTCAGAACCGGATCAATAATCATTTTGAAATCAAGAAAACGTCAAACCAAAAAGTAAACGAACGAATTGTGACGAACGAAAATGGATGCAACCTTCCTGAAAACATTCTCACTAATGATACCATTCATACCTCCGTCACTGATAAGCTTCCTCGATTGAAAAGAAATGATGTTATAGAGGAAAGCAGCAGCAGCGCAGGGGTGAGGATATTTTTTCTACAAGTTTTTTTATGTATGCTAGATTTTTCTAACTTAAATCAAGCTAACAGGCAAATCCTATCATGTTTAATTTTGATTTTGCATTGAAATATTAACTGTCTCACCCCCGGATTTTATTTCCAATGAGCTGGCAAATCATATCTTATTTTGATTTTGCAGGGAGGTAGCACTGACAAACCAACTTACACGTATTTTTCTTCATAAGAAACTTACTAGTAAAGGCTCTGCACGATTAAGAAACGTTACTAGTACAGTGTTACTAGTACAGTGTTACAACTCTAAGAAACTTTGCAAATTTTTAAAGTTATTTCTTTCGTGTATTCGCCAACATTAAACAAATATTAATATATTATTATTATAAGTTAGTTTACTTGAGTTATTTTATAAGATGATGCAATAGACAAAACCATCCACCCTGTTTTTTCCTCGTAGCTATCAAGTCTACATGCAGTCATACACCAACCCGAAAATTGTTTTCTCTTTCTTAATTAAGAAATCATTAAGAAACTATTACTAGTAAAACCCCCAAAAAAGTTGGGTCCTTGCTTGGTTTCTCTAGTTGGGTCCTTGCTTGGTTTCTTATAAAAAAAAATACGTGTAATTCAAAAGATTATCTTAACGTTTAAATATCTGGAATGAATATAAAGATCTGTGCGCGTTTACCTCTTGGAACTATGATGTTAACTGGGCCATGCTGCCATGACAGTGAACAATCTCCACATTAACCCTTTAGCAAATGTCTGTTGTGCAAAGCATTATGCAATACTTTTCATATTAACACACTACTGTGAACTATGTCATTGTACACTATCCAAATGGAATGGAGTCATGACTTACATATTGTACACTATCCAAATGGAATGGAGTCATGACTTACATATAGCTTGATGTTTTTGTTATAATTGTTTTGTTTTTTCTACTTTCTAATTTTGAGTGTTTAAACCAGATGATGCTGTTTTCTGCAGGCCTTACGACAGAGGAACAAGGGCAGATTTTGTAACAATAGTGAAATTGACACTCCAATTTCAAAGTGATTAGCCATTCAAGACAAAGCGAATTCTCTCAAGCAGAAACTCAGGCTTTGTTTGTTTTGATTTTTGGGTTGAGAAAATTCCGTTTGTCTTAGATAGCTAATCGCTTTGAAATTGGGTGTCAATTTAACTTTTGTTACAAAGTCTGCCCTTGCTCGACGAAAGAACAGAGGCAAATTTTGTAACAATAGCGAAATCACACTGTTTTCAAAACGATTATCCCTCGAGAACAAAAAGAAACTCTCTTAACTGGGAAATGAAAACATCTCCTCCGCAACATTGTTTGTTTTACTTATCCAGTTGAGAGAGTTTTGTTTTGTTCTCCAAGGATAATCGCTTTGGAAATAGTGTGTTAATTTCACTATTGTTACAAAATTTCAATTTTTTAGAGCCAAAATTATATTTTTGATAAAACATTTTCAGGCCCAAAAACATAATAAGCGAATCAAATTAAACGAATCAAAATCCCAGACCCAAACATATAGGAAATGCCCCCTTACCCAAGTCGAGTAGTACTGCTCCCCTCCTGGGGTGTCGCGATCTCTCAAATGGTGTATTGTGATATTAAAAAAAGGAAAATCCGTTACTAATTGGAACAACATAGAAAACAACTTTAGCTTCAGAAATTAAACTTACGTTGAAATATCTTAAATTTATATGAAATTTTGTACGCGTTTACCGATAATACATAATAGAATTAACGAAAATACGTAATAGAAATAATAAACACAGTTACAGCATGATTAACTCATGACACATAGTCCTGTTTTGATATGAAATCTATATGTAGCCCAGATTTTTTATGTATGATAGTTTACATGAATATGGGATTGAGATCTGTTTTATTTGTGTTTTAAACATCTCTACACTATTTACCATCTCTACACTATTCCAGATCTGGCCTCATCTATAAGAAACTGTTTCAGTGTCATATAATACGGTGTTTTCCATATAGTCCTTTCAGCTAGCTTGCAGCGTGTCATGTGTGACATTTTTTAAATAAAATATGAAGGAGATAGTATTCCACGGAAGATTGTATTACCTCCAACGCGAGTAAGCAAAAGACCTTGACCCGATAAAACTGAAAGAGATTTGCTGTTTGAAAGAGATGATTGTGATTGTCAGCACTGCCCTGTATTTCGAATGTTATTCCATTGCTTTCCCTAATCTTACTTGTAATTTCTACTCCCTCTTGGCATACGGTAAAAACCAGACCCTATGACCACTATGACCACTGGGGACAAATAGGACCGTTGATACTGTAGGGTCTTCACCTTTACTGGCCAAAGCAGAATCAACATGCTTTTTCAGCAAGTTGTCAACTACATTCTTTAGATACATGCTTTTGCTCTCTCTTCTGCATTTTGGATGTTGGAATTCTCATAATTTCACAGTGTTCAGCCTGGGGTTCTCTTGTTTCCAACAGCTAAATTTTTAATCATTATTTTTAATTGTCTTGTTTCCAACAACTAAACGATGCCCTCCCTCTTGACTCAAACTGTTTGATTTAGTTTTGAATAAATCAACACCTTTGTTTCCTTGAAAGAGCTTGCAATGTTGATTTGGTTTTGATTGCAACACCTTTGTTAACTCGAAGCATTTTGTATATCCCTTCAGAGCTTTCAGCTTTGATTCAGTTGTGAATAACTCAAAGTCCAACACCTGCGTTTGGAAGAATAGTTTTGTATATCCCTTGAGAGCTTTCAGTTTTGATT
The DNA here is from genome assembly GCA_036873815.1 of Phacellophora camtschatica. Taxonomy (NCBI): domain Eukaryota; kingdom Metazoa; phylum Cnidaria; class Scyphozoa; order Semaeostomeae; family Ulmaridae; genus Phacellophora; species Phacellophora camtschatica. The sequence goes on from JAYJMH010015264.1 coordinate 6,026, forward strand.
TAGTTGTGAATAACTCGAACATTTTTGTTTGGTCGAATGGATTTGTATATCATTTGAGAGCTTTCAGGGTTGTTACCTTGCTAACACCAGGAAAAACTCACAATTTTCCAATTTTGGCGAGGCTATTTTTTCAAAACAATGAAGGGGCATTATTTGCTGCTTTGGCGAGGGAGCAGGGGGACATGGACATCCCCAAACGTCCCTCGAAAGTGCAATCTGATGAGCGATTTTTCACCTGAAATGTCATGGATTAAGTCTTTTTGCTGTCGCTGTAAATTAGGCAGATATCGTCTGCGTCTCGGGATCTTAAGTGTGTTATTTTCAAACGACGGAGAAAAATTTAAAGTCTTATCCAATTGTAAAAGTAAAATTTTAAATTCTATCGTTTCACCTCTTGTAATTTAGCCTTTTGTGGGGCGGGGGGGGGGGCAAACATTTCTTCGAGGAAAATTTTGTGACTGGGAGCAGAAAGTTTCCGACTAAATCTTTCCGACTGGGAGCAGAAAATTTCCGACTAAATCTGCTGCAGACGACTATTCTGGTGCATAAATCAAACTTGAAATTGTACGTGCATGCGCAAAAGTACAATTGTTCACCTTCATCAAAAGCCAAAGCATAAAGTGCGCAATGAGGTAAAAATTGCTTCATAGTGTAAACAAGATGTCAAATAATTTGTCAAAAACTAGGATTTTAGGATTTTCGTATCTAGGATCTTCTGGGCGTAAAAGTATTTAATTTTTTAAATGACGTGATATTTAATTTGCATCATGGATTACATTGAACTGGACAATGCATTGCGTCATCTTTATGGAGACAATGTATAACGGCAAGCTAGCTTCATCCAAAATTTATGATTTTGAATCTTTTAGAAATTTTTTTGATCCAAGAAGTATCAATTCGTTTATCTTGATTTTTTCGTATTCGTTGTAAACAATTGCACTAATTTTTTACAGTCTGCTAACCTGTTATACACAAGTAATGATGGCCTAAGAGACGAATGCCAAGTGTCTGAAAGTGACCAAAAGTTCTACGAAGATGGTAAAGAAAGTAAACGAGGTGGAGCAATTTTGGGGAAAGTTTCTGTCAACTTTGATGGAGATGAAGTTGCTTTGCTTAAAGAGAGAATGCTGGCATGTGGAGCTAGTGGGTATGTTAACTATGACATAAGGGTGATATTATACTATCAATATTACATAAGGGTGATATGACATCCTGGTAAACAGCGTTAAATGTCATATTTTGGGGGTTGATGCGGACACGATTTCTTTATATCTTATTTAAGTTTGTTTGACTGTTCTACCCCCTACAAAGATAAAGGGTTTGTTACATCCACGGTCTTAAACTTTGGCCCATATGACAATGAGTTTCTCTATTATCGAATGTTGTTTCTTCTGCACATTTCATAAAATGACTGCAACGATTTCAGCAGATTTCAGCATCTAACTTATTTATTTTCATGGACCAAAAGCGTGCGCAATGCATGCTAGTTGCAAAAAACCCTGTAAATAGGATATGCCCATCGACTGCAAACAAGTCCAGACGTGAAACAGCTTTATTTACTTTGATTATTTTTATCAAGGACTTGAAAATGGTTGAGGTAAAAAAAAAAAGCGTGGCGTACAGCAAGTCCAGCAGAGGACAACTCCAATATATCTTTCATCATGCACTCTTTATATGAACCAGATTAATTTTGTCGAGCTTGATGATGTCCTTCAATTTATAAGACTTTTGAGTCTCAAAATTTTCTTAATTTTTACGCCGATGTTTCTTCTTTACTTTTACCCTAATTAATCCTAATTTATGACTTGATCTGTTTTTTTCTCTGTGCTGTGCCTCAACAATGCATAGAAACCATTCGTGTTTGTATAGGAATTGAAGTGAATTGAAGTGTCGATGCATAATTTCATAAAACGGTACTGAATATTTTTGAAAACTTGGATCCGAAGCTGAGCATGTTCTTAACTCGTTCTTATTTTTTGACGATTCGAGCCTCGATGTTCTAATAAAGTGTGTTCTGTAGTTGGTTCAAACAATGGAGTTGGTTTAACACATTATTATCGTTTTACGAGAAACTATTTTGAGGCAAGACACATCAGCTCCTATAAGAAATAAATTTCCTGATGCATTGGAGTATTTTGCCTTTGATCCTCCAGGCATGGGCTTTGAAAAGCGTAGGCTGTATTTCCACAGCAGTTTATTATTACTCCTGTGTCCTTGTGGCCGTGCAGGTTGTTGTTGTTGCTGCACAGGTTTACATGGCACAGGGATACGAGACTCCAGCTACGAGTTCGTTTACACCACATGTTCATATGATTATGATCACATGATTATAAATGCAGATAATTGATTGGCTGCTGTGCCTTGAAGGAGAAATAGTAATTTTCACGATTTTTCAAGTGACAAAATTTGAAAGTTGAAACAGGTGACTGGCCCTTTGAAAATGAACAGATTAGGTTGTAGGGTCACCCTCCGGAGAAGGGGGGGGGGCACTCTTAAAAACGTGGGTAGTGGGGATGTGCGGCCGGAATGGGTGCCTTTTTTCCTTCATTTTACCTAAGAATCGGTGTGTTTCTAATCAATTTACCTGAGAATGGAATCATTTTTTGAAATTCCACTTAATAATTTATCATATAATAAATAATTCCACATAATTTATACCGAACAATAGGCTACCGAATTGCCATTTTGGGGTGAAAAAAGATAAATTAATTAAAATGAGCAAATTTGAATTTTTTATACTCCAAAATGCTTCTTTGGGTCACTCATTATCTATATGCAGGGACTGCGGAGCCACACAATATGAGTGGGCTAAAGCTCCTCCACTTTACTGGAAAATTCTTTATTTTTCCATTGTCTTTTCATAATTTTCGATTCAGAGAGGTCTAAATGTAGCTTTTAGCCCACCCACTTTTGAAACGCTCCGCGGTCCTTGATATTAGATTATGAAAAAATATTTAAAGTTTTTGTTTATTTTATTAACAGGCTGGTGGATTACGTGTTATCAGACAAGGTATTTTGCTTTTGTTATTCTAGGAATTTACTTCTTTCGATACGATATTCTGTACAGGAAATTTTTGCTGCTCAGCTGTTGTCACAGCGGAGTTAATACCAATTGATTTGCAATGCACAGTTCCTTTCAGCACATCACATGCTCAATTTAGCACCGAAATCACATGCCAAAAATATTTAATCTATTTATAAGTTTTAATCTTATTGGATCTTTTTCTTTTTTGTTGTCGTTGTTTTAATTATATCTTTTGTCAGAAATAAGGCAGAACAGTTTGCGGACTGGAATTAACGGCGATCTTTTCGAGGTAAAACTGAAAGAATGAGGCAGTTTTCATTTCACAATTTCAATGCCTTAACGCTGTCATAGAGGTCTGCATGATACTTTAAAATCTAAGTTTGTCTTTCGGCCGTCTTTTTATGTACCTACTATTGTTTAATAACTCGCACAGTTCGCAATGTATCCCTGCAAACGAGGAAACAACTTTCTGGTTCACACGGTAGTGTGGTGTGTGAAGAACCTCACCTCACCTTTCAGGTTTTTAGCGGGCTTTTGGCTGAGAAGTGAGATGAACTTCAGCCCTTTCAGTCATCGTATATGTATTAGAAATCATCCCCCCCCCCTCCCAGGGTCGGTGCTAGATCTTGGTGGAGATAAAGCCAAACACGATCTCTAGAATATGACATTCGTTCCTAAAATACGCATTTTCAAAGAAATTTTAAGAACGAAGTGTACAAGTGTTATTTGTCATTTGTCTAGAGGTGTTATTGTCCTTATTTCTACTTTAATCTAGTGTATACGCATCCACCAGGCTATGTGTTGAAGATGAGTGAAGTTTAGACAGAGCATGAGTACAACTGGCATTTTCACCCCACCTTCCAGCTGTCACCCGACCTTCCAGTATTTATATCGAAAATTTGATCCCACCTGAGTGAGATCCCACCTCTCGCAGAGTGAGATCTCACCTAATAACAAAGCCTTTTTCCTCTCCTTTTTCCTCCTCCGCCAGAGTCTGCTAATAACCCGGCTGGCCTCGTTTTCCATATAAATGCAAGACCTCAGCTCAAAGCCTAGAAGCTGGGATGATTTTCCCGATTGATGACAAATAACTGTTGGACATTTCATTCTTAAAAATTTACTTTAAAATGTGTATTTTAAGAACGAATAATATTTGTCATATGTCTGGAGATTGTTTGTGTGATTCTCGAGGCCATGATCTACGACTCCTCCACAGCAACTATTCTCCACAGCTGCTTGTGGCAAAGTTAGAGGATGATCAGTGTTATGATAATATCAGAAATATATTGAAGCAGAAGTTACTATCATTTGGTTCGCTTTTTCTTTCTTTATCTCCCAGTTTTATGATATTTTTTGTGTAGAAAAACTTTCCTGAAAATTTATCTGTTTTCGTTGTAGAAAGGCAAATCGTTGCAAAGATTGAAGACAGAAGACACTAAATTTCCTGAAAAACATCACCCGTTTAACCAAAGTTTGTCGTCAATTTCTCTAGAAGAGTCCAGCTTTCAGTTTGGAGGGGAGGGGGAGAAAGGTTTAAATAACGCGATGGAGCATTTGAGTTTTTCCAAGAAGAGTTCGTTCTACAACCGAAAAGAGGAAGAGGGTGCTTTTCAAAAGTCAGATGTTCAAAAATATTTTCACGAAGAGATCAAACCTTCGATGCGAGAAAGGAATTCCGTCAGTAATCGAGAGTTTCTTGGATCGTTAGGTCGAAGGCATACGGACATGATGATTACCCGGGGCAAAGCGAAGAATCTGCTTGAAAAAAAGGAGTCTGTAGACGAACCAGAGTTTAGAAAGAAACAGCAGAACGAACCATATTTAGAAAAAGCAAAGACAAGTATTGATGTTCTTAGTCCAGGTGCGTGTTTGATGAACCATATTATTGTGAACACGTTAACTTCTTTAACTTGTTCACATTCTTAAATGCCTAACGGGGCAGTACCAAATGACTTTGCTAGGAGGATCTAAGATAATTTTTGGGTCTGGGATTTAGATTCGATAATGTAGTTTTGGGTCTTTAATTTTTCATAAATATTATAATTTTGGCTCTAAAAATTCGAAATCTTATATTTTTGGGTAAAAGATTGAGAAATAGCATAGAAATTTTAGTGAATGTAGGCAGTGAATGTTGCCCGATTTTGTGCCTCGTCTTTCTCGTTTCGAGTTTGAGGATCGCGTTGCATTCCAAGATTCTGCTTGAAGGCCTGAAAATGCGGACACTAAACCTGACACAACACGGTTACGCGTGTTCCGAATAACGTAAAACGTCATAAAACATTCCAGAAATTAGATAAGGACATAGTTGATGATTAAGTCGTTTTGTATGTGCTATCCCCTGCAAAATGATATTTCGATGGGATTTTCCGGTTAATTGGAAATAATCAAGTTATATATTTTAATTTGCAGGTCTTGTCACGTTGAATGTCAATTTAAATCTTGTGCCGATCATTGCAAACAACGCATACAGCAGCGAATCAAGGTTCAAGACCAATACAGTTGAACAGCGAGACGATACTGGCCGGAGAGAGAACGAAAATAATGTGCCCAAGGATGAATTCGTTCAGGATCGTAATGAACCACAAGCTACTTGGGTCGCTGAGGATGTTTCAGGTACATCTATGACATTCGTTCTTAAAGTACACATTTTCTGTAGGAATTTTAAGAACGAACTGTGCAACTGTTATCTGGCATATGGGTAGATCTACCATCATACTCGAGATGATGACACACCATTTCTAAAAATATCACAACTATAATATATTGCAGTCTATAGTAGAACCATGTATCTTAGTTTGTTAAAGCTACCCCCTCCTTTATTGTACTCATCTATTAAGCACATCGGAAATGGCCCACTTTCACCTCGGAAATGGCCCATTGATACATGTCGAAAAATTTCATATTTTCAAGAGATAAACGCAGAAAAACATTTAGATCAACTATAAATAAAGGTATCTTTATCTGCTGGCCTAATTTGGTTCGCATTTACTTTATCTGCTGACCTAATTTGGTTCGCATTTTCTTTATCTGCTGACCTAATTTGGTTCGCATTTTTTTTTATCTGCTGCCCTAATTTGGTTCGCATTTTCCACTCTTTGCAAAATGAAACTTTCATGAGATCAACTACTGCTTTATCTTACAATACTCCATCATGCATGGGAACAGGTATCGTTTTTAGGAAGCAGGAGTTTCATTTTTATGGTATTTGGAAACTGAACTGCAAACTGCGTTTTTGTGGAAATAGAGTTTTTGTTTCCCTCTGAGTTACAAATAACAGAAAATTAATCCTTTTTATTTTGTTCTTATTAATTTTTACTTCATTTCCATGATTTGAATAATGTGTCTGTGCTTGTCCCAAATGTCCGCCTCGTTGCTGGGGTTTTCTGAGCATATTTTGCATAGTTTGATTTCAGAGCATATTTTTGATGGACAGCTTATTCCGTCCCGGGGCGTGTCATTTTTGATGGGGTATTATTTTGTCACCAAAATTCCAGAATTGGAGCATATTAGTTTATTCATGCCATCTTTCTGTTACATCTAACAAGTTGATACAAGACTGTTTGCGATTACTTTGTTGATGAATTTTCTCAGGTTTGTGCTCCAATCGTCAGATCTGCTGGTTTAATCTCATTGAACCAATAACTGCATTCGATTTGTTGGATTAACCAAGTAGAATGCAACATTCAATAACCTGGATGACTTTAAGCGGGATTAACTCGTACCGCGTAAAGCTCAAAACACGGAATGTTATTTTTCTGAATTGTTTATTATTATTATTGTCAATTTCTTTAATATTGGTGTACAATAGCACTACAGCTAATTTTTGTCAGAGCAAGTTTTTATCATTGATTTAAATTGTAATAGCGATGAACAGTTCTTAATTTCTGGGGGAATATTTTGCCAAAGGCGAGCCCCTCTAAAAGATAGACATTCAGCACCGTTCTTCACTGTTTTCACGGATTGTCTTAAATCGATTATTATTCCTGAGGTTATAGGTAGCAATGTTTTCAAAAAATATATCTTTCATAAAAGGCGAATTCATGTTATTCATTGTTTTAAACATTTCTGTTGCCAGTATTTGTTGATTTTTTTATATACTGTGACAGCTTTGTCTCTTCTTAAAAGCTCTTCAAAATCTGAGACATAATCTTTGCATGCTATTCTTAGCTCTCTCTCGTGAATCGTATTGATGTTTTGATTAAGTTTTCGACTGTGGCACGTCAAAACCAGCGGACAATATTGGAACTGACTCATTACAAATGCTTTCGTGAGACATTTTAGTTTCTCTGAGTCCATATATTTCGATATACGTGCCAAGGCAAAGAGTTTATTTGCTGCTTTACGATAAACGTTGTTGATATGTTTATTAAAGTTTAGTTGGTCATCTATAACAAGTAATTTTTCATCCGCAGAACATTCTATATCTGTCATATTAAATTAACTGACATTTTTGAGTCATTGTTGTTGCCTAGTATCAGAAAATGACTTTTTTCTTGATGCGCGCTGTTTTGTAAAGAAAATAGTCCTGGCTAACCAGGACTATTTTTTTTGTCGGGATCTAGGCGTCTCATGTAAACGGTTGTTAGATTAGCTATTTCAGCTGGCGAGCTACTCAGCTGAGAGAACCGGGTTTCCAGCATGCTTGCCTTGAAAACACATGTTTTCTTGTGAGTGATTTTCATCTGAAATTTAGGCCATTGTTGCGATAAGGCCAAATTAACTCGATTAGGCCAATTTTTTAAGCTTTAATTTTAATTCTGTTTTTGTAATGGTTTTCATCCAACTTTGTCAGGCAAAATCTCGCGCAGGGTAGTATCTTTGGACTTCAATGGATTAGGCCGAAATTAAAAATCAAGCCATTTAACTTTAAAAATTAGATCATGTTGCATGTGAACGTGATTAGGCCAATTTTTTACGCTTAATGTTACGAGCCCGTTTTTTTAATTGTTTTTATCCAATTTTTTTCAGTCCACACCTCAGGCAATGCAAAGCCGATATCTTTGCATTTCAGTGGGATAGACGCAACGCAGAAACAGTATGTTTACAAGCCGAAAACCACCAAAGTAAACCCACCTCAACTTCGGGCGCTCAGAAAAACTCAGAGAGACCATACACAGTAGATTACCATTTCTTCAAAATGTATTCAATTTTCACGCAGAAAGGTATTTTATTTTACACATCTCTTTCGTTCTTACTTCTGTTAAAGCGTCTCCACGTTTGGAAATCTGCTGTGGAGGAGCGTCTCCATGTTTGGAAATCTGCTGTGGAGGAGCGTCTCCACGTTTGGAAATCTGCTGTGGAGGAGCCTCAACTTTGAAAATTATGTTTTTGCTCGAATTTGACATACAAGTCTTCAATTTATTGTTTGATACCTTGTTTGCTAAAATCTGCGTATTAACCACTGAGTTATGCTCAGTGAAACCGAAAGTAGAGGATTGCTACTGTTGAAACCTGCTGAAAGTACTACATTATAGCTTTGAAACAGCCATTATATTTGTTTTTCTTTCAGTATAGCTCAGAGATTACTTATATACATACGTACATCATATATTTGTTAAAGCAGGTTAACTACGGGTGGTAACATAAATGTTGATGTGGGCCTGTTGAGCTACATATTATAATTACTCTGTAGTTGAAGCAAATAGTTCTGAAGCTCAAGTTGAAGCCTTTTACGTCGAAGCGAAGCAAAAACAAAACAGCCACGAAGCTAAAGCTCCTCCGTAGCAGCTTAACAAACCCGTGAAAAAGGTTTTGGGCCAACCGGTATGTGACACAGTGATGTAGCTTTGACCAAACTATTATTGGAGGCCTCGTTGTTTATTAAACAATAATAACAATAGGTGCTCAGGTCATCTCAATTATCAAGAGAATATACTTTGATGATTGAGGGGGGGGGGGGCGGAGAAGCCTAAAAATAATTGTTGCCACGGCCCTGTAACACAAGTAGCCAACGGAGTTGTACGAAAGGAAATTATTTTAGCTCCTGATTATGTTCGGAGTGCGTGTCTACAAAAACGTGCGGGCAAATTGAAAATCAAAACAGATCCAGATCACATATATATTCTAATAAAGGTGTAGCTAATATTCACAAGTATATTACCTCGTTTTCTTGTCCTACTCCCTGCTCAGGAGGCGCGAAAGTAGGGATTTTATAGGTCAGGGGTTCTATTATACGTGAAAAGCACTGTCCTCCTCGGTAGTTGGCTCCTCCGTAGTTGGCTAAGTTGCCTAGAATGTCCGTTAGTTGCTATGTAATTTTCAAATCAAACAGAAATGCTTCCACAATTTGGCAAAAGCCTTCATTTTTGGAAAAAGGCAGGTTTCCAGACCCCCAGAACCCCCTAGTTGCGCCCCTAATTTCCTATATTAACAAGAAAATATCTACTTGGGTGGTATTAATTGACCTCATTCGAAAGAGTTTTGCAGAATGACACGACAGTGGAGAAATGTATCTTAACAATATATTTGTATGTATGTATGTATTATGTATATATAATACCAAAGTATGATGTAGAGTTGTAGAATGTTCAAAGTCCAGAAATCTAGCTCACCGACTTCTCTGTTCTCGTTCGGGGAAGAAGAAAGAAGCTTTTTGAAAGGAACTGAACTTTGAGATGTTTGATTTAAAAACACTTTTGCGAAATGGGTAACAACTTTATGTGATTTTCAATAGTATACTGTGAGCGTAAATACTTTTCGCTGTTTATCCCTGGCTATATGATTCAAATTTCACAAAACATTCACTGAACATCGCTGTTGGACTCTGTCTTCCTCGTGCTGTCTCTCATGCTCTTTGAAAAAGTTAAATGAAATGGTTTTTTGGAGAGAATATAGAGAGAAGAAGTGTTACTACTATTCATATGCATAGAATTTATAATGGTTTTAGGATCAACTAGGGGGGTGCTGGGGGTCAGTAACCCTGCCTTTTTCCAAAAATCAAGTCTTTTTCCATAAATTATGGGTGCTATTTACATCATACAAATGCTGCGAAACGGTCAACTCCTTTCTCCTCAAAGCCTCACACTAAAAATTACTACAGGTAAAGGATGAATGTGCATGCATACACAATAAAGGTAATTTTGTAAAAAGAGAAGCTTATTTTCTTAATGATAAATAAACTTCTCCAAGTTCTTTGCCACTGAAAATATAGAACCAGTTAACATTCTCTTTTTGAATTTTCAACGCATTGTTAAAGTATCCATGTTTCTATATGTGCTTTGAAGTGGCTTGTATCAAATATCGTTTCTTGGCACACCGTATTGGGAATTTTGAAATATTGAAATTTTAAACATTTCGATTATCGTTTGAGTTATTGTGCTTGCCGTTGCAGTTCCAGGAAAAATGTATTTCTGTTTTCATAGCGGATTTATACAGTGGATTATTTCACCGCCATGGCCGGCCTCGTGGGGTGTATGGGGGGTTTGACAGTGACACCCCCATGGAAGTGTAAAACCGTATTTACTGTATTTAAAATTTCGTTAATTTTATGTTTAAAAGCGTTTGTGCTGTTTATCGACTTTTGTGGACTCATTTATATCATGCAATTTTGTTTCGCGCGATATGAAAGAACAGTTCCTATCAGAGGGTAATACACCACTAATCCTAGACTGGCTACACAGTCCCTCTATTTTCGCTGCTGTTGTTGTTGACTCCCTGGTTCCTGGTTCCTAGTTCCTGGTTCCTGGTTCCTATCACTCCCTGGTTCCTATTAACAGACCTATCTATATACCAAAACATTTGCATTAATCTATAAAAATAATTTTTCCAAAAGCTTCGAAAACGTTGCAGTTCTTCAATATCTCAAAATCTTTCATTTTCGTTTCATGTTTTCGAAAATAATGCCAGCAAAGCTGTTTTTTCTCGAGAAAGTAGCTACTAGAGTTATGTTGAGTTTAAAAGGCGCCTATCTTTTGGCGTTTTCTTCTCGAGATTTTGCCATCTTTGTTTTCGTCATCTTTCCGAAAGCGTTTACCATCTTCACACATATCTCCGAAATATTTTTATTCTGTTTTATTTCTTCAGCGCATTTCAAGAAAGTGTTGGAGTTATGTTGAGTCTACAAGGCGCCTTTCTTTTGGCGTTCTCTTCTCGAGATAGTTTTTGTCATCTTTGTTTTCGTCATCTTTCCGAAAGCGTTTACCATCTTCACACATATTTCCGAAATATTTTTATTCTGTTTCATTTTCTTCAGCGAATTTCGAGAAAGTACTGGAGTTAGTCGAGTCTACAAGGCGATTTTCTTTTGGAGTTTTTTCTCGAGATAGTTACGCTTATTTTTGTCATCTTTGCTTTCGTTATTTTTCCGAAAGCGTTTACCATCTTCACACATACCTCCGAAATATTTTCATTCTGTTTCATTTTCTTCAGCGAATTTCGAGAAAGTACTGTGGAGTTATGTCGAATCTACAAGGCGCCTTCCTTTTGGAGTTTCCTCGAAGGCGCTTTTGATATTTGCACATATATCGAAAACTTCCTGTCGCCTTATCTTTCTGAGAAGAATTTATCTTTTATGTGAACATCAGCCTCGGGGAGGGGGGTATCTTTGGGGGGGGGGGTAAAATGATGTGGCGTTATGTGGCCATATTTCCGGGCCATTATTTTAAAAAAGGACCCATATTTCCGTGCAACTGAACATGAGAGAAGTTTGGGTGACAAACACTTCAAACAGTTGAAGAAAGACAGAGTCACAGACTGACACACAATATTGTAGTTGCTGACAGCCAGATTTATCATGATGATAATAATAATAATAATAATAATAATAATAATAATAATAATAGTAATGATAATATACCATATCTCCATTTTGGAGCAGTTTATCTAACTAAAATGCAGTAGGGGAGTAACACAGGTTAAATATTTTTCATACTATGAATTATTCAACAATTTTTCGTAATTCGTTAAGTTCTTTGGGGTTTGCTTTCAGCGAATTATTCGTTTCTGGCATGCTTTCTGTGAATCTAGGGCATATATGTTCCATGTATTCATATTGTACTCCACACCTTCTGCACATAGCATTCTCATACTTTCCTTTGTAGTTTGCTTTTAATTCTACCATGTTTAGTTTTAGTTTCAATAGTTCTTACCCATGCATATTTTTTATATGCATTCTTTTGTACCAAAAGGACCGTTTTTAATGAATCTAAATTTTATTTCATTATACTCATCATATCGCTTTCAACTTAGATACCATACCCCGTACCGGATAACATACCCCGTACCCACCCATAATTCCGTATTTGTCAATAAAACAAAGTATCCGTAAAAATGGTGAATCCTCGCCACCATATAATAATACATTTATTTAATGTTAGTGGAAGCAATAGCATAAAATACTAATATAGACTAACATGTATAGGTTAACTGCACTAGAACTGTGGGTGACTTTCACAGAAAGAGCAGACACACCTATTTGATTGAGACCATGTTTTAAAAAGAGCGTTAAAGTTGTTTAAACTGTAGGCAATTTTTAAATTTTCTGGAAGCTTGTTCCATATTTTTGGTCCTAAATATCTGACGGAGTTTAATCCTTTTTTTGTTGAATTTACCTTTGGAATTTTCAATTATTTTGGAAATCGAAAGTCATATGACAGATAATTTTTTGCAAAAAGGCTTTGCATGAAGGGTGGGTTTAAATTATTTTGAGTTTTGTATGCCTCGAGAGCAAGGTATTTAAGTCGTCACAATCAAACAATTGTTAACCCATCTACACTGGCAATATTAGAGAACAAATTCTGGACTTGAAATGCCCAACTTTTTGAGGATCGTTGAAACGAGACTTCAAGAGTTCTAATATGGAAGTTTGAATTTTTCATTGTTCGAATTATGATTGTGAAGTTAAAATCCAAGTCCAGAAATATTTTTACGAGTCACAGTATAGCCTTGCATAACTACGACGATTGTGGTGCAGATGTCTAATTTAGCCATAGAATTGGTCTATTGCAAATCAATGTAGAGTTTCATATTGTCGTGAAAGAGGATGTTCCTGACACTGTCAGGTTCATTTCTCATTTTTATGCGACAACAATGGATGAAAAATGTAAATTGGTTAATAATTTCGAATGCGCACACTGTACATCTATGTAAAACATCGTTATTTCTAAGTGTAACACTTTGCACAGTAAATAGAACGGTTGCAATGATCTTTTTAATTTCTTCTTTCTTTAGTTCATATTTTAAATCAAAGTGTAGCAGGTTTTTTTTTCTTTTCTGGACCTCCTCATGAATAGTCATTTGTATTTATTTGGTGCGAGACCGGGAACGACAAGTCCGACTAAGTCCATCTCAGTACGTTTTTTCGATTTTTTAATAAACGCCTCCCTGCAATAAACGCCACACCAAATTCCTTTAAAATGTAATAGGGGCGTTTATTAGAGGAATTACGGTATTCAATGAATTCACAAAACAGCGTAAAAAGAATAAAGAATTAAAAATTAAGAATAAAGTCATTGAATATTATTTTTACATATAAACTCGTGATGCCTGCAGGTCAATTCGATCATACGATTCGATCTTCAAAGATAAGTCCTTTGGAAATTCTAAAAAAATCATGGAAAATTTTTCTATGGCTTAATTTTTCTATGATTTCAAATTTGAATGTGATTTCGTGCGGATTTGTCCGTCCCGAAATTGTTTTGAAGGCATGTTCCGCCCTGCTGGTTAACTATGCCGAGGTTAACGCTAGATGAACTCCTTCCCACGAAAGTTAGTGATATCATTACTATGTTTATCGTTGACGTCATTTATAATGGGAAATCAAATATCAAATCAAACATTGATTTTCCACTATTTGTTGTCCCATCATAGCTCACATTTTTTTACTGAGGACTATGGTAACTTAAATTAAGAAACTCTAACGGGTGTCCCAAAAAGGTGTCCCAAAATAGGTAACAGTTTTGATCCACGCTAGAGGTGAAGCTCTAAAATAATATTTGGTAGCCAACTTAAAACTTGATATCAAGTTCGTTAAAATTCGTTCTTCGAGAGTCGAGATATTAATTCTAAAAGTTCATCTTTGCCATCTATCCTAAATCATAGGTCTAGATTTTGGCCTAAATTGTGTTTTTCTTTTTGGATCTCCTAAAACATAGCCTTTTACCAAATTAATTAAAAATCTTTACTGAAAATCTACCAATAGGAAACAGCAATTCCATTTTTTTTTACTCCTGGAAAACTGATTTTCAAGACTCTTTTTGGAGTCAACATTCAAAAATCTTTTCAAAAAAAAAATATGTTGTCTGGAACACCGCTGTGCTTAAGAAAATCCGACAACTCGACTCTTTCAAAAAGCGTAGGCTAAAATCAAAGCCCCTGGTTTTGAGTGGGAGGCAATTTTTAATTTAAATGTTACTTTCTCAGTTCTCAAACGAGTTAATTATCAAGGATCACTTAAAAAGTAATTTTTGACGGATTGTTTGGTTTTGTTTTTAAATCATATGAAATTGCATGTTTGAAGCAATTTTTCGTTAAATGGTTTGGTTTTGTTCAATTCACTCGAATAATAATATTTCGGGTAAATTATACAAATTCGTTTTCATGGAAAACTGAGAAACTCTGTACGAAACTTTTTAAGAAGAAATGTGACCGTAGCACCATTGCTTTTAGATTCATTAGGGAAGCTACTGTAACAACGTGTACTGGCCTACCTTAAGAGAAAAGGCCTGTTTGCATGCGCAGGGGTTGACTGAGCCATCGGGCATTTGGGTACTCACCGAAGGCCCGGTAAACACAAGGGTCCAATAAGGTTTTGGAATCAGTTAAGGTTAACTGCATCCGAGTTCCCAATGCATAGTGCGCTGGGCCGCTGAGAGAAATTACGTGCCATTGGAAAATTTAAGGTTTGATTGCTATGTTTACTTACATTTCAAGGATTAAAATTATATCTAATTCCCTTTTTTTAAATTCTTTCTTTCCAGTTGGCGTCAAATACATCTAGCTATTCTTAAGCCAATTAGCTACTTTTTACACTATTACCAATTAACTAATTACATGAGTTAAAAAGTATACACAATATAAAATGATTAATATAACATATTAACGAGTAATGTTTAGCTATATACACTGTATCACAAATAGCCAACGTTTTGGATGTATGTTTTACACAAATCACAAGTGCAATTAATCTATTGTATAGTTTTTGTTCTGTTTTTTAAAATATTTACAGTCGGCGAAGTTTTTATGTTTTCTGGAATGGAATCAGCAGTTGTTGATTGCGGCAATCGATTTTATTTATTGCCTCAGAAATGAGTTACGTTAAGTACTAAATGGTGTCCAGGCGTTGAACACGTGATCTAAAACACACTTTGAAGATGTTTTTGAGGAAGGTGGGACAAATTTGCAAAAATCATTTTAGAAACACAAGAACAAATCCAGCCTGAAACCGCAGCTAGCTGTTCTTGTAACACAACATGTATCAAATGTAGGCTGAAATGCGTTTCAGCTCATGTTAAAGTAAATGAACGGATATAAAAATGGCGAAACAGCAGAAGACTGGGCAATCTAAATATAGAAACAGCTATTCCTCCAATCATATCGGAGGAGCGCAAAGTTCATGTGATCACTTTCAAGGGAGAAGTCAAATCGTGCTG
>JAYJMH010015275.1:0-21628 GCA_036873815.1 Phacellophora camtschatica
CAGTAAAATATTTATATACCAAATACAAGAATCCTACGTAACACATTGAAACGAAAAACAAAAATCTCGGAAAACACGTCACGAAAGTGAAAAGATAAAACCAAGAAGGCTCAAATATTCCTTACTAACCTCTCCTCTTGATACTCCAAGGCAAAGCTTGTCTACTGCAAGATTTTTTCCAGTTTTTGGCGATTTATGAATCTAAATAAAATCTTTGTGATTAAATCCCAATTAACAGATAGAGTTGGAGAAAATTATCAATTCATATATTGTACAAATATACAGTAAATGTACGCCATTAAGAAACTAACTGTTGACATTTTTGCTAAAAAGGTTCTTAATTAAATAGATCTACAGTTTCTTAATTTAACATTTTATAAAGTATCAAAATACACAGAAAAGGTACACTCAGTTTGCACATCCAAGTTCTACATCGCTTAAAAAAATCTTTACAAATGTGTACTGTTTATTCTACTGCTAAGATCAATTTTCTCAATTGTAACTTTCTCAATTGTAACGATCCTCAATAAATATCGTAAGCCAATTATAATGAGTTTATCCAAATTTCACTAAGTATTTGTGAGGCTATTTTGTACATGGTGTCTCGAAAAAAGGTGACTTACATTTTTAGTTTTTACTTTCTCAAAGTCATTCCATAATAGTGGGAAGTCCCCAGAATTAAGAAAATCACATTTCTAAATCAGGCTGTCGAGTTTCTTATACACGAGAAATATACATTCTTTCGAATCATTCAAATTTGATAATTGCAAATATGATCATTGTGATAAAACAGGCGAAATTTAATAATTGCAATTTAGCCGAGAACATTTCAAACCAGGGGCAGACTGGCAGTGTCTTGGGCCCACGGCCATCAGGAACTTTTACGCCCTCTGCAGTTGGCTGTAGACACTTCCAAGCAATGACCAAATGTACAATGGCCCATTCCAATCCTGTTCCAAACAAAAAGTGACTTTGTACAAGGTGACCCAAAGAAACGTTCTAACGTTAAAAAAAACGTTTAAAAAAAATTGAACAAATGTAATAAGGTAAACAGTTTTGCTGCCAGGCTGTGGTTTTTCATATGTCGATTTCTTAATTGCAAGGACTTGCTGTTCTCTAATTTGAATATAATGCAACAATTATATTAAAATATAACGTACCTTGGTGAGATTTTCCAGTCTTAATAAATCGTCATCAGCCTCTCCGCTTAAAACTCTTTCACGCTCTTCTGCGACATCCTCGTCATCAGTAGTTGAACCACAATTGAGACTAACATTGTTTCTGTAACCAGAAGAAAATTGTTAAAACACAATAGTTTTAATTCATTAACATATTATAATGCTTTGCGGCTAATTTTTCTTTAAAAAATAGTTTGCTATTTTAATATCCTGCTATCTATAAATACAATTATTTAATGAGAGTAAATAAACCTGGGTACTTTTGAGAACATCTTGTGCCAGGTTATCCAAAAAACCTTGCAACGGGATATAATTTTTCCGTAAACGTGAAAAAACAACTCTCATTATTATTAGCAATAAATAGCCTGATAAATAACAATAAAATTCAGACCTTATTGATCGTAAATGTAGCAGAGGAAATATTGAAATGTTCTGTTTGTTCGGAAAGTAAGAATTCAAGAATTCTTTGAATTTCGCACAGTTCAAGGTTAGAAGGAAGTTATTCACTTTAACAGTTTTGATAGGAACAACTCAAGTTACCAGGCAAGCAATGTTGGGGCTTTGTTTTCCCGATTATATAAGAATTGAAAAGGAGCAGCTCTAAAAGAATCCAAGGCCTTAAAAACTTTTCAATGACGAACTGTTCTGTTTTGTTTTTTTAAATCATCGACTATCGAAAGTATCTTCACTCATACACTTCTATTTTCACTAAATGAGGACTCGAATTGTTCCTTAGTTATCAGGTTTTCTATTGCAGGCAATGACATAGGGCTTTGTATACTAGTTTTTGCAATAAATTTGCAAAACAAATGTAAGGTTTTTTGGAATACCGGGTATTTTAAGGTATGAAATATTTAAGATTCGCAATATTTATATGATCACGTGAAAAAACAACAAAATGTGTGCAAGAACAAGGAAGCAAATTGAAAATTGAAAAAACTCTGTGGAAAGAAATCTAAAACAACTAATCGCATAATCCAACGAAACAATTTTAAAAAACATTTCGACGGTGTTAAGAAAGATATAATTTTGTACAAAAACGATATATAATTTGCTTTAAATTCTCATTTAATTACGAATATTTCATTGTTGATATATAATTCATCAAACATTTTGGAAAAATCTTGCAGTGAGCAAGTGTTGCCTGATATCAAAAGAAGAAGTAAGGAATGAATATTTAGGCTTATTTGTTTTAATGGTCATGGTTTCTAAAACTAGTTTTTTGTTTCCATGTGTTACGCAGGATATTCGTATAGATGCAACTTTTGTAACAATAGTGAAATTGACACACCAATCTCCAAGCGATTAATCGTCAAAAACAAAGCAGAGCTCTCTCTACTTGAAAATGTAGACATCTCCTCCACAAATCTGCATGTCTTCCTTTGTTTATATTTTCTAGTTTAGCTGGTTTCTTATCGTTTTCAACGGATAATTCCTTTGGAATGAGTATGTCAATTTCACTATTGTTATAAAATGTGCCTCTGTTATATGCTATCGTAGCTATAAAAGTTTAATGTAGAGCGTTGAGAGTTGTTTTTCAGGTAAATGATGTTAAAAAAGACATAATTTTGAACACCGACAATAGTCAGAGATTGCAGTATGAACCACGAATATATTAGAGCCACAATCTTGCTTTCCTCTAAAAAACAAGTTGTAAACAACTGGTGCTGAAATCGTCAAAGAGCATATAAAATTTCCGTACTGAAACTCAGAGTTTTGGAAACAAAAAGATGTGTCAGGTCTTCAATTTGTCTTTAGTTAGTTCATAAAATGTTCTGAAATTAACTTGGTTTGCTTTCTCTTAAAAGAAACATGTTGTATCTATGCAGATGTGCCGGGTGTCCCAAAAATATGGTAACCTATTTGAATAAGGCCGGTGTTTAGAATATCGCTCAGATCCGTCAAAAATTATTTTAAGCAATTAATCGATTTCAATCAATTTTATTCATAGAATGCACCTTAAATACAAATATATGGGAAAAATCATGCAATCTATACGACTTAGAAAGAGTGATGCTTAATTGGTCTGGGACGTAAACTAAAATTTAGAAGTGAAAATAAAAATAAAAATAAAATCCAAAATACAACAGTAATATAATACACATGCATACAAATCTCAACTAAATATCGAAAATTATTGCAATATATATTTAGGAAGTTAGCAGTTAGTGAAGACAAGGTTGGATAATTTCATGTTTGGAAAATGTAATAGTGTATCAATTACAAATTTAAAGATAAACACAATATGTATATAACAAAATAGAACAATAGATCTATAAGAAGCTTTATATCATCAATTTTTTAATTCTTTTTATTATTATGAAATTAAGGGTCAATATTTAGAAATTAAAGCTTTTTAAGTTTAGTTGAGAATGTTTTAAAGTTATGGATACTTTTCAAATCATTGTCAAGAGTGTTCCAAAATTTGTCGCCCAATTGTCTCTTAGACTTTTATAGTGTGTAGTGTTTATTTTGTCTGGTTGCATAATTATGTTTATCTGCATTTTTTGTAAAATGATTTGTAAAGAATTCAGGAAAATTAGCTTTTGGAAAGCGTATGTTATGCATTATTTTAAGAATCTTCAATTTATACAGGTCTTCAATTTTCAGAATATTTGATTCTTTGTGAATTTCGTCAGTTGAAGATCTACAATCTTTAAAAAGAAAGATTTTAAGTATCCTGTTTTGTAATGTTTGGATGTTAGTCTATAGGCTTCCAGACCATAGCTAATTTTTAAGTATACTAAAGAATTGTATAATATCAGTAAACATTGTTCTGGAATAAAGTATCTCAGTTTATAAGAAATAGGTAAAAATTTCACGATGTCTTTTTTAATTCTCTCAATGTGATTTTTCCACGAAAGTTCGAAATCTGTTACACCCAAGTACTTCAGTTCTTGTGTTTGGTTTAGTAGTTCATCTAAATTTATGTTAATATTGTCCATGTAATGTTTGGATTTAGATGGATAGAAAACGCAAACGTTAGTTTTAGTGGTATTGACTAACAATTTGTTTGCAGTTAACCAGTTGATTAATTTGTTCAGTTTTATGTTGGAGAGTTGTCTCTTTTCGTTTTTGTGTTCACAGAAGAAAAAAAAGGAAAGTCGTCATCTGCAAATAGTCTAGACTTTACGTTTGTTGCATTTACCATGTAGTTTACAAATATGATAAATAGTATCCGCCCAAGCACAGAGCCTTGGGGAACACCTTGTGAGATTTGCTTTATAGAAGATCGTTTCCCGTTGTTTGATATCGATCTGCGAGGTAGTTATTCAGCCATTTGTAAATTATACCCCGAAAACCGTAATGATAAAGTTTATGAAGAAGAATCGATTGATCGATAGTATCGAAATCTTTGGATAGGTCAAGCACGACCCTATACAGTATTCAAATCGTCAAGATTTTGATATATTGTTTCCAAAAGTTCCAGAAGAGCACGTGGTGTTGTTGAGTGACCTTCTCTAAAAATAAACTGAAGATCATAGAGTAGTTTGTTCTTTTTAATGTATTCAATTAGCCTTTTTGCCATGAGACGTTCTAATATCTTCTAAAAACAAGACAATAAAGAAACTGAGCGATAGTTTTCAGGGTTATCTTTTGCGCCACGTTTCAGTTTCAAAGGGTCGATTGTAGAGAAAAGTCAATGGTTTTATTAGATATCGATATGAAGCTTTGATAATGGAAGGTTTGATTTGATCTTGCCCTGCCGCCTTTTTCGGTTGCAATTTATTTATCTCCTCGAGAACTTCATTTTCATCCGTTGCACTAAGGTAGAAAGAACTCTTAGTTGGCCGAGGAAGATATCAGAAAAATGTGAATCGCTTTCCTTAATTTTTGCTGCCAATTGTGCAGAAATAGGAGTTTAGAATATCAGCAATTTCATAATCACTTTCATAAGAAAGGCCTTCAGAGTTAATGCTTTTAATTGTGTTTTCTTGTAGATTTTTTCCATAAATAAGATTAGATCCATAAATTTTCAACTTTCGGATTTCTTTCCGAGTGTGTTTCCAAACACTATTAAATTCATTTCGTAAAACGCTATGGTTTAGGAGATCCAAAGACGCAGTTTTGACGAAAACTAGACCTCTGGTTTTGGGTTTGAGGCAAATTTGAACTTTCAGAATAAATATCTCAACTCTCCATGCAAAAATAATAACAAACTAGGTATTAATTTTAAGTTTACTACCGAGAAATATTCAAAAAATCGTTTGGAATAAATGTTAGTTAACTCGCAGCGCTAGCCTTCAAAGCTGTTACCGTTTTTCGGGGACACACGGTATACAATAAGGTTCTGGTCCCATGTGATAATAAGAACGCTCTTTCAATTAGGGTCTTTTAATGAATACATTTGTTTTGTTCATAACTTGAGATTTGCCCCAAATTTACTTCGTGCCAAATCAGAAATTTTTATTTCGCATTCAATATATTGAGGGAATGCCATATCGAGGAAATGCTATGAAAGTACTCAGCATTCTCTCGATATGGCATTCCCTCGATATATTGAGTACGAAATAAAAATTATTTGTGATTTGGCACGAAATAGACTTGGGGCAAGTCTATAACTTGAGAAACTTTCAGTGCTGATATTTTAGTGAATAGATATCTTGTTCAGCAGGTTCTTATGTATTGGATCTATAAAGCACATAGCATCATATGGAATTTTTACTCACTGATAAAAACAAACCTAAACCGTTTTCACACTGACACAGTTAAATCAGCTCAATATCTAAGTCAGTTTCTACCAATCAAATGCATTCGACCTGTTTGATTAACCAATTATACTGCAGCATTCGATAACCTGGATTGGTTTAAGCATGTTTAACTCGTGAGTGTGAAGGAGGTCTTAACGATGATAACGTAATACATCATGCAGGGAATTACAGTGCTTACCTTCTTTTATAAATTGCGATATATTCTATTATGATTGTAAGCGAAATGAAAACAAATCCTTCGATAGCCATCATTACCAAGTTTCTAGTTATAAGTTCCCATTCAAATGGACTACGAGTCTTATCAAATTCACCTTGAAAAATGGAAAAATAAATATGAGTAAGGATTCAGTTACATGACAGGTGGGCCAGCTATTGAAAAAGTGGGCCAGCCATAGCTATGGGGCCATCCCGGCAACGAAGGTAGTTCGCAAATGTGAGATCTGAGAAAATAAACTTTTCCTTCCAAATTATACTTGCGTTTGAAAACTAAGTTAGCCCGGGAAAATGAGACCTGTGGACATGAAAGCTATCACCAAATAAATAGAAATCAAAGCAAACGATTCTACTGCTGTGATTAGATTTGCATTAACACAGAAAACCTCATTTTACTCAAATGAACAGCTTCTTGTACATTTGCGCATAATACAATACGTTGGCTGGCTGGTATTTTATTTTCACAAAATATTTTTTTACAAAAGATGGGCCAGGCAGGCTGGCTGGATCCCGAAAGTAAGTTAGGATTCAACTTGAATTATAAACCAAATTTTGGAAGCCAGCCAGCCTGGCTGGCCTAACTCGTTTAAAAAGAAAATACGCCATAACAGGCTGCTTGTTCGATTCAAAATTGCTTGCAACAAAATAACGATGCAAAAAAACAAGATTAAGTTCAACTATATCATTTCACTGTCATTTAATTTTAATTCATATATTCCCGATACATAATCATTATTTAATTACTATTTTCATCAACATATATCATAGCCTTGGAAATTCTTGATTTGAGTCTTACTTAACTTCACTTAGGGTATTTTACCAGAAAACAAATTTTTGCAAGGCAAGTTTGGTACTTTTACCAGATTTCTTAGGGTACTTTGGCTGATTTATGCCTTGGTAGTTTCTTCTACCGGGTAGCAAAAACAAGCTCGAAATCCGCGAGGCTACAAGTCTCAAATTGTGCACAAAGCGACGTTCGAAGGGCAAACTTAGAGTCCCAAGGATACAATTGCCCTCTTTCGTGAGCTTTCTAGGCAATATAAAAGAGAGCCATTCATTTCCAGTCCATGTTTTGACAGTAAAACAACAAAAAACATGCCTGCTTTAATGGCGAATGGGGAGTTTAAAATTTGAAAGGATTGGCTGATCAAACTCCCAAGTCGAATGAGCAAAAAGGTTGCTATAAACAACGTATGACTCTTTCAAACCCAGATTTATTTCTTCTAAACAGGCAAATTCTATGCAAGTTGCATTTTGCAGGGGATAGAACATGCCAACCAATTTAATTCCTATGATAAACTTATGTTGAAATATCCGAAATTAATGGAAAGTTATACCGGTTTTACTTCCTGAAAAAATGATGTTTTACGTTGTTTGTCAATGGGCCATATGACCCTTCCCGGGGTGAATGGGTTATCTTACTTATTCAGGGTCATCTTAATATTTTATGTCCACTATTGTTTTTTAAACCTGTATGACTACGTTCATTTTTGTAAACATAGATCACGGGAAAAGAAGATCGTAATTTGAATGTTGTAAAACATAAGAGCTCCTCACTTACCAATCATCTTAAAATAAGTGTTTGAATACTCTGTGAATGCTAAATCCATCAAACCACGACCAAGGCAGTAGTTTGGAAAAGCTAAAAAGACAACTCTCAATGTGTTGTGTAAAGTTGCAAGTCCCTGAAAAACAGAATCCTATTTATCTAACTTTTAATATCCTTAAAGCTCGATAAAAAGTTTTATATTTTATACTTTAGATATACTAGCAATTATTCTACTCCTGATACTTTTAATATACTAAGAATTGTTCTAATAGAGCTTTTAGGGTACTTACCGGGTTATCATCTGAGAATAGCTGCAGTATAAAAACAGTGACTGTAAACGTAACACCAACAAACAGATTGAGAACAATAAGGACCACATAAGCCGTGCTTGCTTCCTTGAATACAAACGTTGCAGGGTACATAAGTGGAGTAATTGACCACCTTAACAAAATATTTTCAAAAAATATTAATCTTAAGGCAAGATTTAATTTGTAATGAAAAGACAAATCATGTGTGAGTGTTTTTGTAGTGTAAAAAGAAGCAAAAACAAACCACGCCAAATAAAAAAGTACGCGGTGTCTTAAAAAACATGTTCCCGGTTTGTTTGAAAATTTCAAAGAAGTTCTTAAATGAGCGAGTTACATTTTGATAACATGTTCATTTGCAGATTTTATCATAAGAGTTAGGTGCAATATCTTCTAAAATCCGTTAAAGCTCACAGAGTTATGTGCTTTGTCAGTTAAAATTTGTGTTTCGACTAAAACCAGATGATCATCAATCTTTCTCGATTATTTGAAGCAAGAACAAGCTGGTGAATGAATGTTTGATATCAGCTGGTGAACAAGCTGATATCAAATAGAATGATTTCATGCCACACGGTTCTCGTTTCATCATCCCGTTTGAACGAAATTAAACGAAAATAATGACATTGAGGCGTTTTGTTTAACATCACTCACTTGCCTGTTCTTGCTTCAAAAAATTGAGAATAGTTAACGATTGTCTGGTTTTAGTCCTCAAACAAATTTTGATTGTCTTGTCTCAAAACTCAGTGAGCCTCGAACGGATTTTAGAGGAATTTGCACCAAACCTTAAGTTAAAATCTGAAGATTAACAGGTTATAAAAATATAATTAGTTTACTTCAGATCTTGTTTAAAATTTCCAAACAAACGAAGAACAAATGTTTTTGAGACACAAATGTTTTTAAATTAATAACATGTATTTTTCTCTCAAAAATACAATATTTTACGATTTTTAACAGTCGACCCTAGTAGTGATTCCAGGGAAAAAAAGGTAAAATAGAAACATTTTCACATGAAAAACGACTTAGAAAAAGCTGTTTAATTCCACATACTCTCATTGTACAAATAGAAATAAAAATAATACAGCCTAGAGAAGTGTCTCCCTGAATTGATCATCGCCCCGAATTGATCATCACCCTGAATTGATCATCGCCCTGAACAAATTATTATGTTTTTACTATACTTTTTGAATTTGTGACAGTTGTATAGCTTCAATTTAAATGCACGCTTTGTGAGATGACTTGTTTCAAAAGCGTCAAGAGAATTAACTATTGGTAAACAAGGAAGTGATCCATTCAGGGCGATGACCCATTCAGGGCGATGACCCATTCAGGGCGATGACCCATTCAATGCAACACCATTCTAGTTTAAATTGTTGTCAGTAATCAATTTACTGTCATCATCCATGATCGAGATCAAGAAAATTCCATATTTTTTGTATTTTTTAATTCAATACAAAACCTGGTATAATCTTTGAAACAACGCCATACATAGCTACAACAAAAGCAGCAATAACAACACAAATAACAGCAACATACAACAAGCTCAAAAAATTGAACTCAATTTTTTCTTCTTGGCAATGGTGCAAGTAATAGTATGTGTGATCAAAAATACTATCTCCGTTTACAGGGTCATAGCTTGAAATCCGCGAGGATATAAATTTATAATCGCGCTCAAAACGACGCCGGAAAGGCAAATTTGGAGTTTGGGATATAATCCAGTGCCTTTTTGTCAACCGGTATTCATATATGTATAGCAAAAATCATAGCTTACCCATACAATATAAACAGACAACAAACGGCAGGAAAATTTGTAGATGATGAGTATGCAGGCAGGCCAAAAGCGTACAAAATAAACATGCATGCAAGAGCCGGGAACAGGTAGTTGCACTGAAAGAAAATTTCAATTTAAAGCAACTAACACAGAATAATTCTAAGCGATATTTACAATTTAAAATCCCTCTATGACATATTTTTGCAGAAAAATCATAATTTCTAAGGCTAAAATCGTTGCCAAAGTTTACAAAAAAACCATGTTAACTATACAAAATAACCATAAAATGTTTCTTTCCCCGCTAATGATAACCACGTAACGACACCCCCTTTCTCCAAAGCATTGTTGTCGTATTTCAAAGAAATAATCACATTTTCCACCATGAATGCCGTAGAACTTGAAAATAAACCACAAAGCTTCTTCAGTTGATCAATTTCAATTTTTCCTTATTTTTTCAAGTCTAAATAAGTTTAAAATTTACAAAATAAACATACCATATCCCACAAGAAGTTGACAAGCCAGTACGTCAATGGTTCAACTCCACTAACAAACTGCAAATGCTTAGCTTTTGTCACTTTTTCAGTCACAAGGAAGACAACAAAACTTGCAGGGACAAATGACATTGCAATTATAACAAATATCGCTATAATGACATCAGTGCCTTGCTTCCTTTAAACAAATAAGCATTGAATTGTCAATATGTTATCAATAACATTTTAATGAACATGTAAGTATCGCCATGTATCAACTGTATTAAATGCTGCGTTGGTTATTCTCGGTGCAATTTAGAAGTCTGCTATCAATTATGGTCAACCTTGTTGGCAAGGTTATTTTTTCGAGAGCAAATACCTCGTGTATCTATCTCAAAATTTTGAAACGAGATTACACTATTTTCCTCCACGGCATCAAATAGATTACCATTAGAATATGGCATTTTGTCGTTTTAAAAAATTCTCAAATAATTTTATCGAATTTTCAAAAAACAATTTAGCGATTGAAATAAATTTCTTTGTAAACCTTAGTTCTTACTCTCACAATATCCAGGGCTTTCGCGGATTAGGCCTTCTCGATTTCGCTACATTTTAAACCAGCTACGCTTTTTGGAGTCTTCAGCTTATTATATAGCCTATTGCCTGTTACAGTTTTGAATAGCACATAGTGTGCTGATGCCCCCAGTTCGAATATCAAATTTAACTGTTTCCCTCATACTCGAACTTGTCATGGATCTCCCTACATGTGCTGAAGCTCCCTGCAATTCCTCGTGGAAATCTAAAGCTGGCTTAAATTTGTCTGCCTTCACATGTGTAAAAATAGTCCCAAAAAATTTGAAGTGGTCCATTGCATGAGTATACAATATTATGATAGCTGTTCATCAGAATTGGCAATTCCAAGAAAGAAAAAACACATACATGTATTCTTGTGTGAAAGCATCTTTCGATAAACTGAACGGATGATATGCAGCGGTAATTCCTAAAAATAAAAATCAATCACTCACTAATGTTGTTGTTAAGTTATAAAATAACTTGAAAAAAAATCACCAAAATTTGACATTTTTACGAATTAAAAAAAAAAACAATTATCCTACAATGAAATAGATAAAATAAAATTTAGAAGCGTCGTTATTTTGATAAAATTCGCCTCTGCATACTTATCAAAATGGAACACAAATTTAGTTCCAAGTTAACAAGAGCTCTACATAGGCAGGGTTGAATTTATTTAAAAAAAAAAAAATTTTATATGTACCATATGCAGCTGGATTTCCCATGTCTTTTCTCACGTAAGAACGTAGCACTGTGTTACTAAGAGCATTCAAATAAGTTGGCATCGCGTGGTACCCTTTGCTCCTAAACCAGCTCTAAAATGACAAATATTGGTGAAGATAGGAATTAAAATTAGAATAAATCATAAATATGAAATTGCTTGCTTTGTTTTCGTTGCCATTTTCACGCTGAACCTTTTAAATACGATTTTACAAATTAAAACTCGTTTACTTTTCTATATGTGCAAACAACGTCTTTTATTTCATTTAGCTTGAAAATGATGCTAAGATGACATCGAAACGTCGCTCATTATTATCGTAAATATCTATAATTAAATGTTACAAACATAATATTCTTATTTAAAACTTGTTTGCTTTCTAAATACAGTTTTAAAGAAAATACTATTTCAAAATTTAAAACGAAAATAGCCAAGCCAACTTTTGACCTGCTGTAAGTTTCTACAAAATTTTACAAAAAACTTGCAGGTTTACCCTCTTAGCAGTGATTATCTCCCAAACTATTTTTCATAAAAATTCGAGGAAAAAAGTAACTATCTTTTTTAGAAAGTCATATAGTAACCTAACACAACTGTTATACCGTGTGACGCAAAAAAAATCTCGTTTGCAGGGCTGTAACTCAAAATCTATCTGAGGCTATCAATTTCAAATTGAACTCAAAACGATGCCTGAAGGCAAAATTCAGAGTTTGGTATATCATCCAGTCATCTGCAGTGACGTTTACATTTCCAAAATTGGAAATTAAAATAGCACTAATCCGTGAGCTTTCAAAGGAACAGCCTTCATTTTAGTCCATGTTTTTTATTAAAATAACCTGTTTGCTCCTGTATCGACTTGAGGAGTTTGATCAGTGAATCTTTTGAAATTTTAAACACCAAAAGTCTCATTGAAGCATTAATTTAATTTCAAAGTATAGACTAAAAATAATAATAGAATAATTTAAAAAAAAGTTAAAACTCACATATATATAGGCCAATTTTAATGTCAAGTTTTGAACAGGTAAACGGGGCGTGGTCACATATGACTGGATGGTATCCCAAACTCTAAGTTAGCCCTTCAGACGTTGTTTCATGCATAATTATTTAATATTTGTAGTCTCGCAGATTTCAAGCTACAGCCTTGCAAAGGGGTATTTTTTTAGGCCACTCGGTATGTGTTGTAGGGCAAAACATAATAATGTAGGGCAAAACGATTTGATTCTTCCATTCTTTTTATTACTTGATAACGGGTCAAGCCTGAAACGTCGTTAATTAATAAATATTCTAGTAACTTTAAATTTTATTACTTCAAATGTTATTACCAAGCATTAAAAGTTACACACGCACAATAGTATTTTTCATTGATTAAAGTATGTTGGTAGTACTACTTAACGTTTCAGGCATTGCCTTTGAAAAGTTGTAAGATAGACTACTGACTGACGAAGAGCAACGCACAAAATACGTGTTAAATTTATTTATTTGGTGACATGTTAAACATTTTAATGAAGTATATACTTTATTGAAATCAGCAGCGTTTTGTGAAAGCAGCGTTTCCTGCCATCTCTGAGCATCTACATAAATGGTGTACGGTTTCGTAAAATAAATTAGTATTAGAGCTTCGCATCCCAAACGCCGTGAATGGGCGCCACATCATTATCACGTTATCGATACTTCAGGAAATTTAGGGTCTTACTGCGGCCCAGTTGACCGTTACGGTTACGGTTGTAATTACGGTTAATATGTAGTTGATATTACGTCAACTGGTTACAGAGAGAATTTCAAGTTTAACCAATGGAAAAAATGGTTTACAATAAAGTTAATTCTTCTTTTACAAACTAGGAAAAACGAAGCAAAATCTGCAACCGTATAAATTTTCAATAATATTTGTTTTTCTATTCAGGACAATAGCCTCCAAGATTCAAATGAAAGAGAGTATATAAACAATGACAAATATTTGCGACAGGTAATTCTGTTCTGTTTTGGAACCAATTTCCTTTTTTGTCGAAGTTATAGCCAGAAATTGAAAAAACTGTTTTCTTTCTTGGAACCTGGGCTTCGGGTTCGAAAGTTCTGTGAAATGTTTCAATGAGCAAAATGTGTTATAACCATATTTCTATTGTTATTGCCACTATAGTTTCACCATATACCCATGGTTTGCTTATTATAACTATAATAATATATAGTTAGTATCAATGTATTTTCTAGAATCAATAATTCATTTGTAATTAACAAGTATTAATCCATTTCGAAAACTAACTTAATTCAAAAATTAATTTGCGTTAAAATATCTGAAATTAGCATTTACAGTCCTGAAGATAAGACGTGTACGTTGTTTAACAATAGGTCTTATGTCTCTTCCAGGGGTGTAAGGGTGGAAGTAAATCTTATTTCAGGTTTTGATTTTCAAGTATTCGAGAGATCAAAACATTTGCAATAAAGAAATAGTTTGCAATATGTTACAATCGATGAATCGTAAATTTAAAATAGAACTACAAATAGCCAACAATATAATTTCTAACATTTCGGCCTTGCCGTTTGTAAATATATTTTATAAGTTTCGTAAATATATTTTAAGATTCCTTTTAAATAAACATTTCGAATAGGAATTTCTAATTGCTACGGGCAAATCATTCCATATTGTATGTGTTTTTCTTTGTCAAAAACAAATCACCTCGAGTGCCTTGTTGCATACTGATAGATCGACGAATTTAAAGAAAAGAAATTGTGAAAACAAAGGGGTGTTAGTTTTACTTAAATTTTTTTAAACATATAATTATTATTTTATTTCATAGATTTTTGATTGCGAGAGAATGAAATTTTGTGAAATTCCACAGCGACTTCACAAACTTTTACAGCCACCGGATCCCATAATAATACAGCACAACATAAAGTAGGTGCAAAAGTGTTCTCTTATATTTTTTAACGTTTTCAGCACATTTCATATTTTTAACAGGCCGCTATATTTCATTCTGTAAATCTATGTACATTATATAAATTTTGTAAATATTTCTTTTATATTCATTGCAGTTTTTAATTTCTTTAGTACATTTCTGAATTTATTTGTTGTGGAAAATTAACCAATTTTCAATGGCAAGTGAATTGATAAATTTTTTCTTCTTTTTCTTAAAGTTGTATCTTTATAAACAGAGCTTCCAGCAACAATATTTGATGTGGCTAGATAAACAAAATTCATGGCGTCTCCTTGAAGAATGTCTCTATCTTAATAGCTGATGTATTTTGTGACATATTTTCCCGTCATTTGCAATCCTGTTTTTGTTGTCATGGCATTAGTTGTTTGAATAATTTTAAAAACTGACTTACGTGTCCCTCTAACAAAAACGAACAACGGTAGAAAGCATTCTCGTATCTTGGTGAACAACATTGAAACAGTCTTGACAATCGGCTGTTAAGCAAGCGCCCTCTAACTGCTTTTTAATCTCGATTACGTTCTCAGTAGTTTATTCATTTGTAGATTTTAATTCTGTAAATAGTTTATTTGCTTTTAGTTGTATACGAATTAAATTGTTAATTTTTGCCATGGCTCCCTGAAAAGCATTTTTTTTTGCTGAAGGCGTGTAAATAATATAATATGAAAAAATGTAGTGTTTTGCTGCGATGCATCTGAAGAAAGCTTCAGCAATCATATCGTTTTGTTTGTTTCGAGGACAAAATTTTAAAGTTGTAACTTATGTAAAATGAATGTACAAACAAGACTTCAATTTATGAAAGACTTTTTCTGGATATTCTTTTACAGAATAACAGGACAAGATGGGAAAAAAGCAACTTGTTATAACATTGATGTAGAAATTGTGAGTTGTTTCTTTTTTAGGATTTTCGCTTGCGTCTTGACCTATTCCAATCTTCGTTGCTATGCAAGGCTATACTACAAAAATACAGAAAGATTTCAGGACTTTGTTTTTCCGCCTCTTAATCGTTCTCTTAATCGTAATTCGAACGTAACTTCGAACGTAACTCTTGATCGCAATTCGAACGTAACTTCGAACAATTACAAATTCGAACTTCGATAATAGAACTCTTAAAGCTAGACTCACTCCAAAAGTCGTTAGTTCGCTCCTCCGCCTGATATTCCTCCGCTACACCTGATATTCCTCCGCTACACCTGATATTCCTCCGCTGACGAGCGACAACAACAACAACAAAGAGCGAAAGTACAGGGAACTTATGTAGTGAATCTTAAAGCATTGTTTCAATGTGTCCCAGAGTGTGGGGATAGTATGACTAGCCAAGTCCAGAATTGGTGCTCTATTTTTCATACTTTATTTTAGTGTACAGTGGTAACCAATTTGTGCAGTGATAAAATGAAACTGTGCAAAGATAAACAGTTACAATGTACAGTGATAAAACCGTACAAATGTTCAATGAAATTTTCTGTAGAAAACACTTTTTTGGTAAAAAAAAAATGCTTGTCAAGGGCTGTTTTTTAGAGGGTGTGGTTGCATTTTAAGCCAATCGGATGCATTTTAAGCCAACCGCTTGTTGTGTTTTATGAACTCATTTCCCCCTGATGACGCCATATGAAACAATGGAAAAGGTTTCAGATTGAAGAAATAACAGGGGGGTAAAAACTCTTTTATAAGAACCCTTTTATAAGAACGCTATGGCTCAGGTTTAGGCTGGAAACCAATAGGTCCATTGTTTAGAACAATATAAAAATAAGAACATCCTTCAGACTTAACCAAAAAAATCGAATGTTATTTTAAAATGTAGTGTATGCTCACAGATCAATCTATGCATTTGATCATGGTTTACACTCTTGCATTGAGCAAAACGTCAACAGGTAATTTTTTTAAATTATAGGATGATTCTTTGCGTGAGATGATGCAATCATTTTTGCTTTCAACTGCCAGCCAGCAAGAGATCTCATCTTTAGACAGCAAGGTAAGACAATGTTTTGCAGAATCCACTTTCAGTTTTGCATAAATAATAACTGTTTTGTTTTTTCATCACAAAATGAAATGATTTAAATTATTTGTCATGATGTTACAATAGACAGTACTTTTTGCATGAGCAGCCTGGTTTTGATGCATGTTATCAAGATATTTTGAAAAATCATCAAATCCTTTTTTGCTCATTCTCGCCATTTTATATGGTCACTAATGTCAAATTATCATGCACAAGAACAGTACATGGGGACCCAAAAAACCAGAACAGTACATGGGGAACCAAAAGACCATCTCAGTTTGCAATGCTGTAGCTCGAAATCCGTTAGGCTACAAATCTAAAATTTTGCTCAAAATGACGCCCAAAGAGCAAACCTAGAGTTTGGAATATCATTCAGTCATCAACTGTTTCCAGTCCATGTTTTGACATTAAAACAACGTGCTTGCTTTAATGGCGACTTGTGAGTTTAAAATTTGAGAAGATTGAACTGATCAAACTCGTAAGTTGGAGCATGTCAAAATTACCGAGCATGTCAAAATTAGGACTGGCATGAATGGCTTTCCTTCAAACCGACTCAAAAGCTCACAAATGAAGACGATTTTAATTTCCAGTTCTTGACTGTTAAACGTCCTTGCAGGTGTCTGGGTGACATCCCAAGCTCTAGGTTTGCCCTATGGACTTTGTTTTGAGCAAAATTTGAGGCTAGTAGTCTTGCTGAATTCGATCTACAGCCCTGCTAACGGAGAGTATGCTCCTATGGTTCACAAGAAAACATTTTTTGAATTGCAAAAATTACGTCATCGTTCTTTTACCTGATACCGAAATAACACTGGTGTCCAAAATTGGTTTGGTATTTTCAGGTTTGCAAACAAATTAACATTTATTGCGAATTCAAATTTTCGTTATTTTTTAAACGTCTAAACTTTTTCTGGGTCGCCCGATCGTTTAAACTAGTCAATCGTGGTACAAAACGAATAGCGGTACAATCTTATTTTTTCTGTGGATTGTTGTGAGGATTTTTTTCCACAGATACATGAAACTGTTGAAGGAATCAATCAATTGAAAGTTCAAAGAGATTTCTTCTTGTCTTTTTCAAACGACCCTCAGGTACGTCTATTTCATTCATTCTTTTTTCTCGCTTAAAATCTCTATAGCACAGCATACATTTTTTAGCCCTTCTACTCCGGGAAGGGCCATATGGCCCATTGAAAAACAACGTAAAAATTCATATTTTCAGGAGGTATATACGGGCAGAACTTTATATCATTTTAAGATGTTCCAACATACGTTTATCGTTTGAATTGAGTTGGTTTGCATGTGGTAACACGTGTTTGAGAATTTTGTTCTTCAGATTTATGTCATGGCAAATACTTAAGCTAAAAGCATTTTTGAGCACCGAATAAGCAGGGCGGTAGAACAAACAGGAAGTGTAGCTGCTTAATTTTAATAAAAAGCAGATAGGATAGAGAAGCTTATACTTAATTTAATAGGTGGGTGAAATAATCAGCGGGGTTTGAAAACGCTTCAGGTTTTATGTGCGCAAAACTTTTTTGGGAAATTACTTCCAGAAAATGACATTAATTTGGAAATTTTAGTAAATGGGTTAGTTTTAATAAATAAATTTTAGATCATTGAAACTAAAGAGTAGTTTATTAGATAGGATGGTTTTTCAAAATATTCAAATCATTGTAAGAATTTTTCAGAGTTAGGGGAGTTTATGAGGTCTGTTGGTAATTAGTATTTTTTCCATTTCACAGAAATTCATCAATGATTGGCTATATTCTCAAAGCCGAGACTTAAAGGTGAGTGCAGCGTATTTGGTGTATCCTCGCTATTTAGTTTATGTGATATCACTAGCAAGGACAGATTTTGTAACAATAGTGAAATTGACACGCCAATTTCAAAGCGATTAGCCATTGAAGACAAGGCGAATTCACTCAAGCAAGCAAAGTCATGTTTTGATTTTCTGCTTGAGAAAATTCGCTTTGTCTTTAATGGCTAATCGATTTGAAATTGGCGTGTCATTTGAAATTGGCGTGTCTTTTGATATCATCTTAAATAAACCTGATTTTATGTCACAGTGCACAGCAATGAATGACTGCTATTTTTTTTAGACGATGACTGATGTCACTGGCAACCCTGAGGAGGAGAGAAAGTCAGAGTTCTTCAATCAACCATGGACCCAAGAAGCAGTGCATCGATACTTTTATCGACAGGTAGTATTTTATAATAAATTAACATAAATTGAAATCAGACAGCATCACAAGGAAACAAAGCATGTAATTGACATAAATGGTAATGAAATGATGTAAATTAAAACCTGGGAGCGCAAGGAAACACAAAAAAGGAACCATGTAATTGACATAAATTGTAGTTAAGTAGCATAAATAATTTGGCCATGTAATTATGATCAAGTAACGTATATTTAAATCAGACAGCACAATGAAACCAAGGAAAATACCCATATGTAACTGACATAAATTAGAATAAAGTGACATAAATAGCGCCAGATAAATTGACTTTTTATATACAATATGTTAAATTAAATAAACATTCCGTCATATTATACGTGCATTGTGTTGAGATTTTATTGTAGTTTTACGCAAATATAGCAACAACGCATACCACTTCCCGTAAGGGTCTGTGCATGACTTTTTGTTGAGTTAAAAAGGATTTCTCTCACATTCAATGTATTTTACAGATTCAACAAAAGAGAGCCGAGTTAGAACAAGCTTTAGGAATAAGAAGCTCTTCGTGAACCACAGGGATACAAGGTATAATCATTCTCTACATTTCTATCAACATTTTGCCTTTGAGAAAAGAACTGTGCATAGGGCGGATTTCTGCACCCAGAAAAAATACAGCTTGATTGGGCTTTGTGCAACTCAATTTATCAATATGGACTTACTAATTGTTGAATAAAGTTAAAGTTTCCATCAGACAGCATATTTAAATGTAAACGAAAATCTGAAGTTAGTTTATCTTCTCAAACTGTTGTTATCGGCCTTTCTTGGAAAGGGGCGCGACCGCGCTCACACTACCATGGCAGAATTGGGCAATTAAGCATTGTAGCTTCGTTAGGTAATAAGAGTGGTGCTAAGACGTGCGGCCGGGTGCATCGTTGCGTGCCTCTGTCACACGTATCAGATACGCATGTCTTGATTTGTACGATCTTAAGCCCGATAAAATCTGATTCCGAATTTTCCTCGTCATAATAGCATGTTACGAGCCTGCGTGCGCCAGCCATTTTGAAATAATGTCAGTACACTTTGTTCTTATTTGAAATAATGTTATGACACAATACACAATGTCTATCTACATTCTTAATGAAGCAATAACGAAATGAAATTATATAACGTATACAACTGAAAAATGAAGGTTACAATTTAAAACTAGCTGTTCACATTGAAAATTAAGTGTTTCTTCCCTGGAACTCTAGTGAGAGGTATCCTGGGTCCAGAGGTGAGTCAGCTCCGCAGGGGTGGTGGGGTGTAAACACTACGCTTGCAGAAACGTTTCGGAGCACATCACTTGTTCTGCCGGAAACATCTTTCTTAACAACCAGATTTTCCAGGAGATGACGGTAAACTCGCAATTCAGGGCTGCAGGCTGACTGGTATCACCAGCACCTTTAAGATCAACAACAAGTGAAACGTTTTTTCTCTATTGTGTGTTCTTTAATATTTAACATTTTAATTCCCTCACAGTCTAGGAAATTTTTTATGAACTTCTTGATTTTTGGATAATTTCAGCCTCAATTGGCACGCCCCCTCTTTAAGTATTAGAAACCGTTGATGCATTTGACATCCGAGATTTTCAAGGAATTTAGCAATTTTGAAGGCCATCCCTGATTCAAGTTCCTTACAAAGTATTTCTTATTTTGTTGTCCATCTTATCCCTCTCCTAGTACGCAATGTCGAATGTTTGCCATTCATCTCGACGCGATCAAATGAATGAAATACCTAGTCGTTTCTCTTTGACTGAAATGCCTTATGGCTCACAAGCAAGTGACTTTTTTGATCTGCGAATTATCTGTTGCGATTTGCCATAGTAATGACCAGCGCATGTAATGAAACACGTTTACCGCGCAATACTTCTCAGAGGGGCTCATACATCACTTGGAAAGAAAACGCACCTCAAAGTCTTAAATAAGTTGTAACCTGGGTATTTGACTTTAATTTAACTTAAATAATTTACGAAGATGAGATAAGGATACTGTGATATGTAAATTTTTTTCTGAAGCATTCTCTGTTCTCCCGTTTTTCGCCGTTAGATAAGGTTTTGTCAAGCATATATTGTACTCTTTGAACACTATATTACACTGCTACACTACTAAATATGTTGTGACCTGTGTATTTGACTTTAATTTAACTTAAATAGTATACGAAGATGAGATAAGGATACTGTGATATGTAAATTTCTTTCTGAAGCATTCTCTGTTCTCGCGTTTTTCGACGTGAGATAAGGTTTTGTCAAGCATATATTGTACTCTTTGGACACTATATTCCGTTAAAATTAAAATTGCACTTAAGATAATCGGCGATTACGCGGGTGAAGGGAAATTTACTTCACTTAAGCGAAAAGAGTAAACTATGGTGGCATATTACTGTGATATTTTCCTGCTCGAAGGAAAACATTTTCTGTTAGGCTGCGCTTCAATTTCTAGATGCTTCAATTGCAATGGACAATCTACAGACATATCCTGCTAAGAGCTGACATCGTGACAAACCCAGGTCCCGACCAGGGTACTTTTAAATTTTGTTCGTGGAATCTCGATTGTCTTTGTACTCACGAATTTGTACGGGTCTCCCTAATCGAAGCATATAATTCTGTATATAACTATGATCTGATGGGCACTGTGGAAACTCACCTTGACAGTACTGTTGATGAAAGTAAATTGGCTATCGACGGTTATTCGTTTATGAAAAGCAACCATCCTCAAAATTTAAAGTGAGGAGGCGTTGGTCTGTATGCGAAATAATAATAATAATATATCAATATTTATACAGGTTTTCTTGGTCAACTAGGAACAGCTGCTATAAATCAAGGACCTGTGTCCAACAAAAAGAAGTAAAAACTATTATTTACAATAAAGGTTTCTTAAAAATTAAAATCAAAGTCGTTACATCTGTTCTTGAATCTCACAATTGATTTCTCATTTTTCAGTTTAGGTGGCAATCTGTTGTAGATCTGTACACCTTGATATTTAAATGCTTTTCGGGCGGTTTCTGTCCTTATGCGAGGCA
>JAYJMH010015286.1:0-21608 GCA_036873815.1 Phacellophora camtschatica
CGTGTTGTAGGCTTGAGTCACGGCGGTGTTCCAGACAACATACCTTGTTTTTTAAAACACTTCTGAACAATGATTCGAAAAAGAATCTTTAAAATCAGTTGTCCATGGCTAAATGTTTTGAAAACTAAAATTACTGTTTCATCTTGGTAGATTTTTGGTAAAAATGCTGAAAAAGAGAAAGCACTCCACAGTGGCTGCATCCATAATTAAGTGTTAAATTTTCTTGTTTCGGATTTTTTTCTGAATGCTTTCCAAGCACCATTAAATTCCTTTCGTAAAACGCTATGGTTTAGGAGATCCAAAGACCCAGTTTATACGAAAATCTAGACCTCTGGTTTCGGGTGGCAGGCAAATTTAAACTTTCAGAATTAATATCTCGACTCTCGATGCACATATAATATCAAAATAGGTATCAATTTTTAAGTTGACTACTGAGAAATATTTTAAAAATTGTTTCGAATAAATTTGAGATAAACTCACAGCGCGAGCCTTGATCAAAGCTGTTACCTTTTTTGGGACACCCGGTATATATGATATTTGATATATATGCTTATCAATAAAATCATATATATTCTAGTTTTTTGTTTTTTTTGCATCAAAATCTATATAGTAATCATATATACATATTATATATATATAAAAATCCCGAAATGTTTAATATTGTATTCTCGGTCCTAGTTTCTCTGACCTAATGAAATGAGAAAAAATTATCATGTAGTATTTTGAGGCCCTGGGGAACACACCTGAAATGGTTGTTCTTTTCTTGGTCTTCCCCTGGGTTTTTTCGCTTGTTGTGGCATAGATTTCACAGGCATATTCTCACTTGATCCACTCTTCTTCCTCCTTTGCAGTGTCTTCGCGGCTTCATCTTCCGATGAATCACCCTGATCGAGTCTCGATGAAGCTACATCTGTTTCGTTTCCCAGTTGTGAAGTAGTGTCCTCTGCTTTCTTAGCATTCAACCACTGACCCGGTCTGGCTTGGGCTATGAAATAAAACTAATGTTAACGGAAAGAATAGACATGCAATGTTTTTGCTAACATTTAACTGGAAATAGACATAAAAAATTATATTAAAACTGTTCCAATGAAAACAAATACTATTCTGAGAAAAACTCAAATCAAAATATTTCCGTTAACTATACAGATAAACCCCGCTATTTCTAACTCTGAAAACGGAATTATAAAAACTAGTTTGAGATAGGATATATATACAAAACATGCCGTGATTTCTAGAATAACGAAAATAAATTTCAAGAAAATGAAGCAATTCACAATACAACGGGAGGAAACTTTGGTGTTACAATAGCTATTGTTTCGATAGAAATAATGAGTGTTCGAGACAATAGGCATTTAAGATCTAGAACGATTCACTTTTATGTCATAGTCCTGTTGTTGATACCAGGGGTACTTCTTTTCTATATTCATGGGAACCAGGTTGAGCGTAACCCTTAAAAACCAATTAACCCCTGCGTGGCATCAATTGTTGTCAGAACAGATATTAGAAACGAAAATTTCGCAAAAAATTGTGGCATTAAATCTCTCTCCCTTACTAAAATGATTTAAATTGATCTAACGAATAAGGATATTTAAGTCTAACCTTTCTCCATTGACAGTTTTTTCTTTGCTCTCCCACGTCCAGCTGGCCCTCGTTTCGGTTTTTCAGGCATCGTTGCAGGTGCCACTCCTTGCATTGGATCTAAAAACACAAAACAGTCATTTAAAAATTCAATCCACAATACAGTAAACATGCACATATAAAAACGTTGGCTCTTCATATAAGCATGTGCATGTTGCAATGTTTGCAGAGTCTTGCCGGGTCTCACCGGGTCAGAGTGCAGATACAATTCTGAATCAAATAAAGACAGCAAAATCTGCATGTTAGAATCGTGGATTTTAATCAGTACGTTTAGGTTTCTATGTTAATGGAGTCCATAGGAGTGCACTTGATTCCGCAACTCTATTTCTCCAGACAATTCTGTCCATTGTTTTTCGAGTTACCTATCCGGGTAAAGGTGCATGAAATTTATACAAACATTTTCCAATTTTCAAAATTTTCATGAGAACATGAAAAAATGTTTGGGTGAAAAGGTTCTTGCTTTTTAGGATAGAAACAACAAATTTCAGATTGCATGCTGCAGGCTGTACTAAATGAAGGTTCTTGCATGCGGATTTTTAGTGTGATGTTCTATTCAAGTTTACTGGCACGATTAAGGGAATATATATAGATACCGCACAAAAAGACTTAACAAAATATTTGGTCGTTAGAAATAATATTAAGGTTAGAAATAACAAATTTCAAACTTTTTTTGGGTAGAAATAACAAACTTCAGATTGCAGGTTATTAGAAAATGAAGGATCTTATATGCAGGTTTTTAGTGTGATACACTATTCAATGACAAGACATTAATATAATGTAATCTATAGGCACAACATTTAAAGTCCTTTTCACAATATTTGGTCATAAGGTAATATAATAGCAGCTCATAGATTATTGATTCATTAATTTATTGGTCGGTATTTCTTTCAAGCTATTTAACAACTTGCCAGTCATAAGTACCCACATCAGTGCTCATCTACACTCCTGATGACCAAATAACGGAAATAATTAGCAATATCATCAAAATAGTATAGCCACAAAACGGTAATATCATTTAAAGACTTTAGACAAAGAGAGGCAAAGTTTGTAACAATAGTGAAATTGACACACTGGTTTCAAAGCAATTATCCCTCGAGAACAAAGAGAAACTTCCTCGACTGGAAAACGAAAACAAACAATGTTGCGCAGGAGATGTTTTCATTTTCCAGTTGAGAGAGTTTCGCTTATTGCTTTGAAACCAGTGTGTTAATTTCAATATTGTCACAAAATTTACCTCTGCTCTTCAGACATAGATAAGAGCTGTACAGTACCACATGTTAGTCAATATAATCGAATAATTTCCCATTTTGTTCGATAACAAAACAATGGTCAATTTACGGAGGAGCATGTACTCATCTATGTCTAGTGTCTTTAAAAATAAATTCCCATTTAAGAGATTATTAAGTGACGCATGAAATGAAATAAT
Organism: Phacellophora camtschatica; assembly: GCA_036873815.1. Classification (NCBI taxonomy): domain Eukaryota; kingdom Metazoa; phylum Cnidaria; class Scyphozoa; order Semaeostomeae; family Ulmaridae; genus Phacellophora; species Phacellophora camtschatica. The sequence goes on from JAYJMH010015286.1 coordinate 3,065, forward strand.
TACCATTCTGCTCCTCCGCTAACACAGCTTCTGTGTCTTTAGCATGCAGTCCATTCTTATACGTCATAAGCGGGGTCCACATTTCACCAGTCTTGTTTAAATAAGGAGTTGCACGTTCCTCCAAGAAAGGCAGTCTATTACAACAAATATGAGGACACATTAAAATAATAAAAAAAAATTGTAATTATGTTTTTCAAAATTGCTGAAACAAAATTGACTTGAACGGTAAATTGGATAATGCAAACACTTATAGCCTGGAGGGAGGAAATCATATAGTGCTAAAAATATTAGCTTCAAATCTTTGATTGGTTGATCACATCTGTTTTCCCCCAACCAAATTGGATAACATTTACACCTCACGGCAATGACACGATGTTATTCAAATTGGTTAGGGAAAAATAGATGTGATAAAATGATTAAAGATTTGAAGCTTCTGTTGTACTAGAATCACTGTCTATCTGTGTTTATTTTACGATAAATCAGCAAATCAATGAAAACAGAAATCGAGAAATCAACGAGAAATCAAGAAATCAGCGAATCAATGACAACAGAAATCGAGAAATCAACGAGAAATCAAGAAATCAGTGAATCAATAACAATAGAAATCGAGAAATCAACGATAATTCAAGAAATCTGTATTAACTGACAACAGAGGCAGATCATCCTTCTAATAAAATGATCGTAGTTCCAAAGGTGAAAGGGTTAATTCCAAAGATGAAAGGTCTTTCTGGAATGACACTTGACTCTGAATCGAAACATCTGACAGAAAAACGTAGAGCAAAAGTAAACTGAATACAGTTAAAAAGAAGTACATACACGCCATGCTTTCCAGTACGATCTTGAGCTGCAAGGCGATAAATGAACTCATGCAAAACTTCAAAAAATGCCACATTCCTTGGCACATTCTCATTCGTTGCTTCATCAATCGCAATTTGAGATAATGAGTAAACAATACCATCCCTGGGGAGAACATTATTAAATAAATAAAACAAATAAATCTTAAACATAAATTAATATATAACAACGGGAATTTCGCAAAACAAAAGATTGTGGTTCAAACATGATAATGAAATTTGCGATTTGAAAGAATATATTTCACACTCTGAGTGCATTGAATCAAATCAAAATAAACAAAGAAAAAAATTATTTTATGATTTCGTTTAATATGATTGGCTGGGCAGTGTTAAAGGTGTTTGAAATCTATTCTTTACAGTCACAAATCACATTGTCACGTTTGAAATAGCAATCTTTTGTTTTCCCCCTGTTTCAATTATATATATATATATATACAAGGTAAGATCTTTTAAATCTCTGGTTACAGCAAACAAACTACAAACAAAGTACCATAAAGAAATGGTATCTACACTACTCCAATCATTAAACATAAAATTTACCTGTGTAACGTCAAACTGCATTTTCTTGATTGGTCAGATTTGATATTAACACCAAGAAGCAGGGCAAACCTTCTTGCTAAATCCTGAAATTATATAAATCATAAACTTCAAGCAATAAAGAATACAAAGAGCTATATATCTCGCATGCTCATCGTCTCGAAAATTCAATATTTCGTTTGTAGCTCTAGAAAAAGACGGCCAGCCTACTCGTAGTCTCAAAACTCTATAGTTCACGCAAACTATTAATGGCAGATTTAAAACATTCCCGCGGAATTCAACCTTTTGGTAGAAAAACAACTTTTATTAGCAACACAATTACGAAATATTGATTTTGTTTTCTTGAATTATAGCATGCTTACCTTTAATGAATGAAAGCCATCAGAAGTTTTGTCAATCTCTCCACCTTGTTCATCACGAAGTACTTCAAATGCCTGCAAATTTGAAGATGAAATAATTCACATCCAGTTAATCAATTCAATTCTAAAACTGTTAATCTACAAAGAGAAACTGTTCTGGCTAAAGTAACAGTAAAATTGGTCCAGTTAAAACATTAATTGATCCATTCAAAGCATCAATTCACCATGTTCAAAACATCAAATGTTAATTGGCCTGTCAAAGGGCAAAAATCTTTACCAAACCTGACTTAGTTCAGCTTTCACTGTTTTCCAATTCACCCTCTTCAAACAGAAATTGGTCCAGTTAAAACATTAATTGATCCATTCAAAGTATCAATTCACCATGTTCAAAACATAAAATGTTAATTGGCCTGTCAAAGGGCAAAAATCTTTACCAAACCTGACTTAGTTCAGTTTTCACTGTTTTCCAATTCACCCTTTTCAAACATTAATTGATCCAGTTAAAACATTAATTGATCCATTCAAAGCATTAATTCACCATGTTCAAAACATCAAACGTTAATTGGCCTGTCAAAGGGCAAAAATCTTTACCAAACCTGATTTAGGTTAGTTTACACTGTTTTCCAATTCTCCCTCTTCAAACAGAAATTGGTCCAGTTAAAACATTAATTGATCCAGGTAAAAAATATATTGTCGCTGATGAATTACAACATAACATTTATCTGGTCTAAGTACGATTACTCTTTACAGAAAATACAAGATTATATCTTTAAAATAAAACGAATCTCACCTGCTGCAAACTAAGCAACAGAGTGCGTGAAAATGCAATTGGATTGATCTCTTTTGCCTTGCTCATTGTGTATTTAATGATGTCCGAAAAACCCGAATATGCCTGTGAATGAATGAAATATATTACACACGATAAAGACCAAAAAGGGTAATCTAATATGTCACACACTTTAAAGGCACACCTCTGGTGCATAGTGGACCAAAAAGTATCACTGTTTGTTGCATTACTGTAAAAACATAAGCGAACTAATCTCCTCATTTATGGTTCATTCCTTTCCCTCAAAGTATATATAATGCAGTAAAATCCCGCAAACAAGAACGTACTTTTTTAAAAAACGATGACTATGTTCTTATGAATCTTAAATTCTCGTAAATAAACTAATAATTCCAAAATAATGATAAATTAAAAGTATCAGGCATAGTTGAGCATCATTAGTAGAAGTGGTATTCTTGCAGTTTTCAGAGTGAGGTTTTATCGAAAGGACCACTTTTATGTCTTTATAACTGCAATTAAAAAAAAGCTATTCAGTATGTATTTAATACACTTGGGGAATGGTTGCATTCTATAAATGTTGGAGAAATTGGCAATTTGTTGTAGAAAAAATAATTATATCTAATGACTTAAAACCAAAAAAATTCAATTAACCATTAAAATTGTTTGAGGTGTCTGGAATTAAACCTTGTGAGTTTTTGTAAATCACTGTAAGGTTTAAAGACTCTGATTTTTGATTGTGATGTCTGACTGTCGAGTTTTGCTTTTAATTGATATTTGCATCACCTGATAAGAACAAGCAAAGAAATCAGTCTGTTTCTGGTTCTTATATCTGTGAGTCACCTTTTCTAAAAAACAGTCTATCTGTAGGTTTTTATTTTTCTATGTTCTTGTTTGTAGGGTTTTACTGTATATATAGGTTTTGAAATATACACTAGAGGCATGCACTGTATCTACTAGAATATCACCACAAGTAAAGTTTAATTGAACAATGTTTGTCAAAAGAACGTTAAAATTGTGAAGAATTAAGTTCTTATTATCAAAAAAAGAAATGTTATACCTTTCATTAGACTAACACCTTAAAGTTACGCATTTATTAAAGATTAACACAATTTTTTAAAAATGCATTGAAATTAAACAAATAAATGCAACATAAGAATTATCTTAAAATATTGCAAAGAATCTACATGCTTACCCTGATAAGCTGGGCAAAAATCGGTGCAGCAAGGTTCATTGCAAACACGTTGAAAGAAATGAGTTTGCAGAAAGCAGCTAATACCGTTCTTTTCTGGTTCAGTTCCTGGGCTTTGTCATCATCCGCTAAAATTTAAATGGTTCTGTTTTGTATTTTCAAACTTTATAAAAATGCTATATACATTAAGAAATTAAACTCTGAAAAAATAGACGCTGTGCATCAATCTTGATAACAAAGGTAAAAGAAGTAGAATAAAATTAGAACCTTCATCGTCTTCACCCAAGTCGTCTTCGTCATCAATTGTGGCAAAAACATGTGCCATCGTGTAATCTCTCATTCTAACTTGAATTCTTGTATCTGCTTCATAGACCAACAAATGAAATGATGGATCTTCAATGAAATGAATAACAAAATTTTAGATACATATTAAGACATCATGGCAACATTTTTAAATACATATTAAACAATATGGAAACTATTAATGGCTTGTAATTTAAAAACGTGTTTTTCCGCAAAGAAAATTAGCAAACGGAAAAATGTTTGATAATTTTAAAAACGAAATGCGTATATAATGAATGGGCTTTGGCAGAAAGTAGCCTGCGCGCAGACGTCTACATCACAGTACTGCAGTAGGCTAGTGAAGAGAGACATAATGAAGCAAACTTAATTTAGTACTGAAACTCCAATAACCTAATTTCTAGAGTTCGTTTAAAATATGTGCGGAAACAGTATTTTAAATAATTGTGAAAACGGAATCTCAGTCCATATAAAGTATAAATATACCATATAATATGTACTATCAATCAATATATAACAAGGCAAATTTTATATAACCTGTAAATCATATTTTTCTTATCCCTTTCTCGGAGAGGGAATTGCAATCAGGTTTCTTATCCCTCTATCCTCCTTTCTACATCCCCTCTTATTTTATTTCCCAACCTCAATTCTTCCATGACTCCTACTATCAGTTCTATATAAGTTTCAAATGTTCTGCCAATTTGTCAACCTTCACACATAAAGCTGCTTCATAGGTTTTTGTATCTCCAGTTAAAAATATTTCATACTGTGCAACATTTTAAAACAAATAAATACGGTCACTCCTTTAATATCAGCATGAGATTATTTTGTCTTTCACAATTTAAGATTTCGAAAAATTTTGTCTTTCACAATTTAAGATTTCGAAAAACTGCAAAATTGTTAAAATACTTAACGTAAAAACTGATTGACCATGTTAAGCTTATTCCCATCCAAGTTCAAGTTATTATATTACACAAACTTTGAGCGATAAATCTAGAAGGAAGCTGCAGTCTCCAATCAGTTCTCTTTTATCCTTGAAATAATGGAAATCAACAGCAATAATACTCACTGCTATTTTTGAGCTGTTTCGCAAAGAACACAAGAAGATCGCATAGAATTTGAAATGCCTGTAGAGCAAGAAACTTTATGAAGAAATGGTAAAATTCTGAGTACAATTAAAAACTTATATAAAAAGACATAATTAAGAATGCTCTTTGGAGAAAATATCTCAAATGAATTTTATATTAATATGGGTGTAAAGCAAGGCGATCCTCTGGTTTTAAATGTATGAAATGAAATGAAACATATTGTATATATATACCCCGCAGATTTTAAAAAGAATAGATAGAATTCAGTCAATTAAATTTTAGTACCGCTGCTTGCAAACTTGCAAAAATTATATTAATCAATTGTAAATAAATAAAAGCGAAAAATTAAAACAAAAGTACGCAATACATACTTCGCTTTTGACAACATCTGTACCGCATTGAACAAGTTCGTCAAGTTGTGGAATGAAAGTTTTCAATCTATTTCTCAAAGCTTTTAAATCAGTCTGAAAACAAATAATTTACTCAAAGAATAAACATAATAAAAATCAATTTGACCCATTTGCTTTTTTTTCAAAAATATTGTGATACTAAAAACTAAAATGGGACTTACATTATTAAGAAAAGATTTTCTTGTAATACAACAAAAAAAAGCGTGTACTGTCGTGTGGAAGCAATATTTTTTTGTAAATAATTAATTCCATATTCATTAAATGAAATTGCAAATAGCTTTAAAATACAATGACCCTTCATTGGTAGTGCAACTTGCAGTTCACTACTGATAAAAGGCCAAGCCTGAAAGTTTTGAACAAGATAACTATAAATTAAATATTTTAAAAATTTTTCTGCTACAATTTCTAATCCAAACTGGCCACGACAATAATACAAAATAATGGTTGATAATGATAGAAATAATCTCCTTTTCGCAAAGCAACAATTTTAGACACACTTGTGCATACCTTGGTTGGCTTGTTCGGATCCATATCAACAAGACTCCATAATATTGAAGTATGCATGCATTGTAAAGAAAGCCGCAACACCTGAAGTACAACAACACGAAAATAGAAAACCGGTAAATCATTGCGCCGTACTGTTGCGGAGGAGATGTTTTCATTTTCCAGTTGAGAGAGTTCAGCTTTGTTTCGAGGAATAATTGCTTCGAAAAAAGTGTGTCAATTTCATCATTGTTACAAAAAAAGCATCTGTTGAAGCAATAGGCATAAACGATATCGATTAAATATCAATTTCTTCCCAATTTACGCAAAAATAACAGACAAGATTTAAAAATTTAGAAAAAACTATGCGAATAGCACAAAGCTAAATTAAGCAGGGCAACCTCGGTCCTTCATCTCGATGTGACCAAACTACGTGATTGTTTCTGCCTTTGCCTGGAATTACAGAGAATTGGCAGCTCTCCTCACACTATCGCAGCAAGTATGGCCTTGATGGGATTCGAATCCACTACCTTACGATCGTGAGCCAGGAGCTCGAGTTAACGGGCAGTATTTCATAAGAAAGCCTAGCGAGGAGAAATTAAAATTGGTTCAAAATAACGAATGAGTTGTCAACTGTATATATTTACATTATCTGGTGACAAATGTATTTTAACAAAATAGTTTGCAAGTACTTACATCATCATCAACGATGTCCTTTGCACCTTGGTCAATGATAGCATGCAAATCTTTTTGAAGCTCCCATGACCTAAGATCATGAGCCCTAACGAATGAGGAAAACAATTAAATTAATCACTTTTAACAACAAAAATATTTAGTTTCTGAGATCATGACCACTAAATGATGAGGAAAATAATCAATACATTTCAACAAAACAGTGCTACCGGAGCTTTCAAAACCGGAAAGTGTTCAAAGAAACGAAAAAGTGCCATACTTGTAAAGAGCAGCAATCCTCTTCAGATTCACAACAATACTGTAATAATCTGGGTCGTCTTTATCCTCAACTTCCTGTAAAATAGACAACAAGAAAATTGCCAGAAAAATATCGAACCTTATTCAACATCGACCCTTATTCAATTACAAGCCCAAAAATAGTCTCAATATTAGTATGTATGGCAGCATTTTAGTAGGAAAATAGTAATAATATAAAATTGGTGTGCTACTTATTGCTAAACAGCAATAACCTATTGTTTTTCCATTGTATTTTAAAAACATCAGTATTTGGGTTTCCTATAAAGTAGTTTCCAACATACAGGAAGGAATCCTATAGTACAGTATAAATTGAGTCCAAAAAGCCCATCCACGAATAAATAACCAAGAGTCATACATGCCCATCCGCAAGTAAAACCATTTCTGGAAGCTATGTATCAAAAATCCAAGCAAATTAAAAAATTGTCAGTTAGCCCGAGTGGTAGATAAACAAAGTAAAGTTACATATAATATTATGCGCAATGAATTCCCTGCGTGAAAATTAACATATTGGTACATAGTTTAGACTTACGGTTCAGAATTTAGACATACAGTTTGGACCTCGCTTTACATAGTAACAGTTCAATTGGATTCGTAACAAAAACTCCTCGGATCAGCCTCCGTTTGCATTAGAGAGGTTTAGATCCAGAACGAGCACAAGCAATTGTTTTCAATGTCGTACTTGTGCTCGTACCCGTTCTGGATCTGAACCTCCCTATTGTCACAGTTGATCCGCTTATCCGTAAAACTTTTGCTCCTGCCATGAATGTGAACTACTTTTTGATCCATTATGGATTCAAAGCGTTCGGTAAACACAATCGGATCAACATTCTGTTACGGTTCCAAATAGAGGGTGATCTATTTCTAAAAGAGATCACTTCTTTCTTTCCTTCCCTTTTGTTATTATGTTCCTTTCAAGATCATAACTAGTCCTGTGCATGCTTTATGAAAAAGAGCAAGGTTGGTCCAGTGCAGTGTAAACGGTAGGGCTAGCAGGAACAATTCTGATCCATTATAGTGTAAACACATTCGATCCGTAACAATTACGAAACGGATAAAAAATTGTTCTGGCACGGTGTAAACGGGTCTAGCCGCCACAAATGTTTTGTGCTCAAATGACAATTTAATTGTCTGTGATTGGTTCTGATTGACCAGAACAATCACATGACAACAGTTCTAATTACAAGTTAATTAATCAAATTCCAGAAGAATCCTGAACAAAAACATTTTTATAGCACAAATGCAATATAAAAGAGTATATCGAAGCGCAACAATAAACTTAAACAAATGTGGTAAGTCTACATACAGCAGGTACTCCACATGCAAGACTAGCTTGGAATTTCTCTACGACTTGGTCTACCAGTCTGTTTCTAGAAACTTCCTGCAAAGAGATTCAAAGCATTTAAAACTGAACGACCAAGAAAAGGAAAAGGTGCACACACTTGGAAATAAACTTTATGAAAGGTTATAGAAACAGCAGGGTTTTTAAGTACGAAGGTCCTTTCGTGAAACTAAGATTTTCAAAAGGACACACAGCCATTCAAAGAGGGAAACAACTTTAACTGACATCTTCAAATGGATGCAAAATTACTTCGAGTCCTTTCCCATTGCAGATGGTAAACGTAGTAGTATATATTTATTTTGTCTTTAGATTGTTTGGATAGTGATAAAAAATATTAAAAACAAACATTAATTAAGGGCGAAATATTAGCAACAAAAATATCGATGAATTTATCGCTTTTTGCGTTGTTTCTGTTTATTTTTTAAATTTCTATCTTGCAAACACCAGACAATAGAACATAAATGAAGTAATAAAGTTATTCGTCAACGAGGTTGGTAAATAATGTATGACCCCAAGCCTATTACTGTCTATACCTATACTTTAAAAGTAAACGAGGTTATTTGAATGCTCTTACCACAGTTTGCTGTATGATGAGATCATTGTCAATGAGAAATTGCAGAGTTTTCGAGCATGTTTCCAATAACTATAAAAAACAAACCACATTCAGTAAAATGAATAATATTTTGTTTCGTCAAGGTTCAGGACATGATAAGCACACCACCATATTGCCAGAAGTAGTCTGCGGCAAATTCATCATTAAATTTTAGGGAGTAAATTCATAACCAAATATTTTTTTACTCACTTCCAAATAAATTTCTGTAATTTTAGCTTTTGAAAAGTCGATTTCAATGTGCTAGCAAATACAAAATAAAACTAAAAAATTATAAATATGTAAATGGCAAACTACCACAAAAAGAAACGACTTAAGCTGAAAATAGTGAAGATGAAGACAGTTTGGATAGTTATGATTTGGACTGGTTAATTGATTCGTCGGACAGTGAATCCGATGTGCTAGATTCTGATCAGCCAGAATAGTTGAATGCTCTCTGATTAGTTTGGGTTACTTTAAAATATATGTTTATCTTTCCTTTTTTGTGTCAAGATAATCTAAACATGATATAGTAATAAGCGCCAAAAGTGGATTTTTTCCATAACATTTATTTCTGACTTTATTATCCATACTTCCACTGTCCATATTTTATTCCTTACAACATTGTAAATTTGATCTTCCCCTTTGCAGATTGCGTGGATGACTACGTACTGGAAAATTTTTCCGAACGATGGCATTTCTGCGAAGTGGCCTTTCTTCTACGATTTGTCGCACCCTTGAAGTCCAACTATCAAACTCAGACCCATATCCACCCCACCTTAATTGCAGCATTGCTCCATTTTTCTTAATCACAGTTGCGTTCAACCACTGTTTCAAAGTTTCATCAAATCCTTGCACTTTTTGCTTTTTATCAAATTCCATTTTCAATTATCTGTACCTCATCAAATATCAAATCAACTGAACCGTCTGTCTGAACTAAAAACAATTTGACTTTAATCTTATCCATTATCCGTTAAAAATAAAATCTATTGATAAGAGGTGACGCGCGGATGCATACAATTAGCCGCAAAATACTGATACAAGACAATGGCTTATTCTTGTCAACTGTTGACAATATGAACACGTGTTGTGCTGGGGAGGCGGTGGAAGATTATTTTTCAATGTCGTCTCAAAAAGAGCAGTTTTATACTCCGCAAAGACTTCGGAGTTTTCGCGAATCAAGCAGTTCAAGACTCCGCAAAATTAAATTTTCGGCGGCAGTTTAGCCGATAAAAGATATTTGTAAAGTGGAGATTCCTCCCCCTTTTTTATTACCGCGGAGTACTTGCTCAAAATCGGCGGAGAAATGACCGCTGTAATCGTCAAACCTCCGCAAAAAATGTCGAAACCTCTGAAAAGTTAACTCCGAACTTTCTCCGTTTTTTTGGGCACGCTCCCTTAGCATAAATCTCAAACTTGTTAAAGTCATCGATCATATTTGGATTTTGGATTTACCCTCAAAGTGAATTTAATGCAACATAAAAGGAAACTATGTTTATCGCAAGAGTCCCTGCTCCTCGCGTTGATTGACAGATTGGGTCACCTCGGTCAATAGAGGCTCATAGGGTCTCTTTACACGGGCCCGGTTGTTTTCACCCCGGGTCAGGTGAACCTTTCTCAGTAAAACGATTTTTGTTTACGGGAGCTCGGTTTAGCTTCTTCCTGCTACTTGCTGACCCGACCCGGGGTAAGATTGCATCACACCACCTTGTAGGAGTTTGGGATTGAGGTTCGGGAATTTGGTAAGACAAATTATAAAACGATTATGGAGATATAACCTAGATGGGTTTGAGCCAACCTGGGCTTATGTAAACGGGCCCATAATGAAACATACTACAAACCTGGACTAAAGATGAATTCCTAAAGAACGTAAGCTTTGTCTCAATGCATGCAAAAAGGTTGGGTTAGTCAAGTACATGTTTTTGGCCATTTGGGATCATGAGTTAGTTTTTTATTACATTTTGAAGTCCAAAGTCCAAATCCAAGGTCCAAAGTCCAAAAATATTATTTTTCAGACACATTTTAATATCATTTCAGAGATCTGAGTCAGATAGTATGTAGAGAATTTTCATTTATTGTAGTTTAATCTTTTATAAAAATTTAGTCATGTTTAATTACGTGATATGAAGTTTAAAATAAATAGAGTGATTCTTATTGATGGTATTTAATTCATTTAGTCGAGATAATGCTATTTTGCTGCATTGCTTGTTAAGATCGTGATGCTATTTTGTTGCATTTCTTCTCGTTTCTTTGAGATTTGGTATTTTGCGAGACTTTTACGTGCTTGTAAAGAACATCTTTGGGAATGCGCATCGCATTGAATGCTTGTAAAAAACAAATTTTGGCATTTTTTTTTTATTCACTTTCTCTAAAGTTGGTTTAATTGTAATAATAGTTACAATTTACAATAAATCTAACCAATGTGACTAATTTATACCAACTACAACATAACAGTAATACATAATAAGATAAGAAACTCGAAAATTAATATACAGAAATATGCTAAGTTAAAGTTATAATAAGGATTTAGATAATGAATATATTATAGGCATCCAACATTTTGAACGTAATGTTTGCACAAATTGCATGTGCAATTGAATGATTGAATATTTTTTATTTGATTCTTGATGTTTCTGAATTTCTTACAATTCCTGGTATTGAGTTCCAAATTTCTCAACATGCGCATTGATGAACAGACGCTCGCCTTTCTACTGTGTGAATAGGCTGGGATAAAGATTTCCCCCGTGTGAAGAAAATCGTCAATGGGATAAAGATTTCCCTTTGTAGACAATAATCTCAGTCATCCAACCCAAGTAACTTATTATGTGTGTTGGCCCACCTTTTAGATATTGTAATCCGTTTAAAAAGGGAATTGACTGATATAAAAGTGTGAGCTATATTGATAGGTAGCCAATCAAATCGAAAAGCTCCTTTGTTATTGGACATCGATGGGATTATTGGTTCAGTTGCTGTGCAATTTGAATAGACTTTTGAGTTATGTTTAGATTAACTGGATATACCGCATGTACCATCAGAAACTTCTGTCTTTTAACTTTACTTGATGAATTTAAAAAAAAGGAACTTGACAAATTTGGTAAATACTCATGTACGACTTTACTGAAAATTATATTACTTAAAGCTATGTTTTACGACATGGGTGGGGGGGGGGCGGCTGGACGAGTGGAGGAATTGAAATGAATGGGGGCATGCGGGGTATTCCCCTGGAAAAGTTTGATGACCACGCCCTTCAGAATGGCTTAAAACGACTCCAAAATGTTGTACCTTCCAAGTAGATCAAACACCCAAGTGATAGAAGATATAAGTTCTTTAGCAAAATTCTTCAATTTAAGATTGCTGAAAGGGCTGTCGAGGCCTACTTTTTTAGTTTCCATATTACGTTAGTAAAGCAAAGAAACGACAGAAATATTGAGTTCCTTTAACAAAATTTGAGACAATTGGAATGACTATCGTGACAAAAACATTTTTCTACATTGTATTGAATATCGGGTTTACAAAAACCACGATTTTTCAGTGTTTACAACGAGGGACACAAGAAGGAATGGGACACAAGAAGAAATGAGACACAGGAAGAAACGGAACAAAGAAAGAAACGGGACACATGAGGGACAGAAAAAGAAATGGGCCTGCACATTCACAATTTCATTTTAAAATGCTGGGCTTCACAGTTCTGAAGATAATATCAGGGCCACCAAAGAGATTTAATCGAAATCTATTCCATCAGCATCCACCACAACCACAACTGGGAAAATTTGGAAAGCGCGGTAACCAGGAACTGATATAAAAATACAAACATTTTGAAATGTAAAAGCGCTATATTGGCTGTCATGGCATATTTTCAATTTTTATCAGTGACAAAAGATTTAATGAGAAACTTTTTAAATTTAAAATCTCTAGAATGTTCTAGAATGGCTGTCATAGGTATATTTTTTAATTCTTTTGGTAAAAGAAAGAGAGCTGTCATGAGGCAAAAGATCATTGAGATTTTCGTAAAAATCTTGGAATTTGGTAAAATTTTACTCCGACAAGTACAGGTTTTTTTTAATACGCTTTCCGACAAAGGGGCTGAACCACCTCCGATAGGGGGCTGTAGCCCTTCCTGCCCCCCTCTAGCTTCTAGCACCACCACTGATTGTCATCGATGCATTCGCCAAAGATCTGGCATCCACAGCTACACCAGTCGCTTTGTAAACAATTTGATTGTTATCCAATCAAATCATTCTGTTTTTAGCTTCTGCAATGTGATTGGTGCGACAAAACGTTATCACGGCTGTCCAACTTTTTTCTTGTATGATCACCAGTCGCTTGTCAGCATTCAGAATATTGTTCTCCTCCTCAGTAACAACTATATAGTTGCGCATTTTACATTTAAAAACGCTTCACGTACATTTCTTCAATCAAGCTTTGACGCAAATATTATTGGCTTTTCACGCAATCATGCGCGGAAAAAATCATAACACATCACGTCAAACATATAATTTATTTTCCCTCTAACAAATCGGGGGCCCCTTTTGTCATTTGTTTTTGTCAGCACGTTTCAAGATTTGTGAAGAAATGTGCTAATCCCAACCTGGTCTTTATCGTTGTTGCTATTGAACTGGAACCATAGTAAACGGTGAAACAGTGTTGTTGCCAATGTGTAATGCTGGAATCACAGGCCAATAACAGTGTCATTGGGTTTTGTGTCTGGTAATAAATTCTGTCTGCAAATTCTGGCATTGTTTGTATCCCAGCGGTACTTAGTCAAAACGGCGGCTTGCCAGCAAGCAACCAGTTTGTACGTATAATCAATTTATGCTAATTATTCCCCATGGCAATATAGTGATTTCTATTTGAAGGTACATTTCAGGGGGACATTTGACACTGTGAAGCCTTCTTTTTACGCTGCCTTTTGCAATTCAAATTGTTTTGCTTTGTGTTGTGTGCATGTGTTGGTGTTCTAGCAGAAGAGGGGTTTGCTATTTTATTTCGAGGAGAAAATCATGGATGCAGCTTCAATTTTTAAAGTTTTAATTTTCTTGCATGGAGCTTTGTCAGGTACGTTTTTTAAATAACCATGTACGCTCTATTTTTATAAGAACGAGATACAATTTAGCTGATAATCGATGCTCTTAAATTTCTAGGAAATTCTTTAATTTTATTGGTCATTGGTGGAAGATGAGGCATAAATGGCTATGACTGTCGGAAATTGTCTCACAAAACCAACATAACCTGATAGATTACTTGTGGCTAATTATGGACACTTGTGATTAGATAATGAATGTATTAGTTAGTTATAAAGAAGGATAATAACACAGGATAAAAAAACAGGAACGACGCAAAAAAAAACGATAAATTCAACAACATTTTTGTTGCTAATACATCGCCCCGGCATACAGCAGTATTTCATCCCTGTTTTTTATTTTATAGTGCTATCCCTGCCACTTTTAAAACTAGATCAATGCATTTTTATTTTTGTTATTTCAAAGTATTATTTTTATTGCAAAACTGAAAGTATTCTTATTTTTAACTTTAGCCATTTAATTTAAAATGGCAATAAATACTTACTAACTAAATATATCATCTTAATATATACCTTTTTTCTAAATAGTTGATTGCGTGTGTTTTCCTGCATCAAGCTATCAAGCAACCGCAACGAAGCACTCCTGCAGACTTTATCAGCAAAACTGGGCTTCGGAAACTTACTTTGAAATAACACACAAAAAGTGCCTCGAAAAATCCACTATTCACGTATTTATACGAAATGTTTACGGCATGGATGAAGTTAATATGGACTTTAGCAAGCTGTTATCTAGCTGGAAGTAAGTGCGACTAAATTTGTAACCAGTTCATGTTGTCCCCGGATTTGTGTTTAATTAGCAGATAAATCTTGTGCACATTTTTTGCACATTTTTATCTTGCAGGGAGTAGCACAAGCACGTCCAAGCACACTAGAAAAATAACTTTTATGTAATGAAATTATTAATTTTGTTTAATTAACTGCAAAAATAGAGATATTTAATTGTAAAGATTAACGATAATAATGAAATGAAAGACGTTGTATATATAGAAAAATTAATAGCATTTTGGCGGTCCAGATTATTGGCGCCAAATGAACAATTTGGCGGCGCTCGATATTTAGATATTTTGACCTGCCTACCTACCTGGAAGGTCAATCCTCCCCTGTAAAGCATATTTTTGAGTCATTTTAAGCCCATGTAAAGGAGAGAATACCCCCCGGAACCCCCTTTTTCTACTGAACCCTTTAAATTCCATTCACCCCCTTGCGGTTTTGTCATTATAACGCGCGTTTTAAGATAAGAGAGGAGAAAAGAATTGCAAGAATTGATTGTTATCGCGATTTCGTCGTTACGTTCGCCTTCTGGTGTCTCTTCCACCATGTTCAGGCGCAAACAACAGATTTGGAACGGCAGGGAAGCACATAATTGGAAATCTATCGGGAAATGGAATTTTCGCATATTTTTACCGGGACAACGGGATCAGACCCCCACCCCCCACGCTTCGTACCCCTCATTGAGGAACTTCCATATACAATTTGAAGCTAGGTTTCCTTATGAAAAACAACGTGTAATGGTAGATATTTTAAAATCAGATACGAAAGTAATAATGCAATTCAAACTTTATATTCATCGTAGAAATTGTATTGCAGCTACCCTTGGTATATTTGGTGAATTATTTTGGTATCACTGAGGTGCCGTATATTAGTAAATGCCGGAAATGTACAATAGGAAATGACAATCTATTCAAAACAACGTATATTTTACGTTTCTTCCCAACAATAGGAAATGATAAACCATTGAATACAACGTATATGTTTTTTACTTCACATAAATAAGAAATGGTGAACCATTGAATACAACTTATGTTTGGGCGGGTCGCAAAAATTGCAGAACATCATAAAAATTCCATTGCAGCCAGACACATTTTTATGAGGAACACCTTTCTAAGAAATTCCAGGCTGAGATTTGGGTAATCATTTTGGTACTTAAGTTTCGGCCTGTCTGCGGCAGGATGTTGGCTTTTTCGGCGGAATCGGATTTTAAGAGGAATAATGGTGATACTATACTACAGATATTAAAAAGGAAATATGTACTACAACATCACACACCATCTATTTAATATGTGTTTCGTTTATTTTATTTTTCTTATTTGAAAATACCCTGTATGAGAAGATGTTGCAATTGGGGTTTTTCTTGTTACCCCCCCCCCCTCCTCTCCCCTTGACCATTGTTTCATTGGGTTGTTTTTATTAATGTTTTATCTCCCGTTTCCCCAACCATTTTGTAGATGCCTTGCTTTTAGATTTGTTCGTTCTTGGAAATATTTATTTGAAACGGAAAGTGGAAATGTTTATGAAATTTCGTGTATGCATCATCTAGTGAAAACATACGGCGAGAGAGTGTGGGTGGGGGGGGGTGGATTCGGTGTTTTGCGGTTAGGTTTTAGGAAATATTTTGCTAGGAATTTGGGATTTTGTTGGCATTTTGACCGGATTGTCGGATGTTGGCGGTTTTCGGCGGAATGGGGTTTTAAGAGAAATAATCGTCATACTCCTGATATTAAAAAGGAAATATGTAATGCAACATCAGACAATTTCTAATTCATTTGTTTCTAGTTTATTTTATTTTTCGTTTTTTAAAATATTCTTTCCATGCACCAAACCTGTCAGAAAAAATGTTACACTAAATTACTAAATTACTAAAAGTAATTTGCTTGCTTTAATTTGTCCACACTCCAACTTTCCATAAATTTCTTTCCGTAAAATTTCTTGATAGACAAAAATATTGATTTTAATTGGGAAATTCGGTTCTTGTTCTTAACCCCCACCCAATTCCCTACCATCGTTTCTTCTTTTTACCCCACCCCCATCATTGTTTAATTTGTTTCTCGTTTATTTCGTCCTTGCAATATTAACTTTTTTTGTGAAAATATGTGTGTTTCCCATAACCCCCAAAAATGAATGCCTTGCTTTTAAATGCTCCCAAGAAAAGAAAGATAAAATATTTGCGTTTTATTAGCAATTTTCCTGGCACCCCATGACCATTGTTCATTTGTTTCTCGTTTATTTATTTTTTTCTTGCAAATAATTATTTTTTCGTTCTTGTATGATTGATTTTCTTAAGTTTCAAAATTTTGTTTCCCTTCTTTATCGTTTCTTTGTTTTTATCCTTGTAATTATCATGTGGATATTCAATTTGCAGTGTTTCTTGCTGCCTCCCCCTCCCCCTGAGCAATGTTTTATCAGGTAGTTGTTTATTTATTTGTCTGTTTTTGCATTGCCTCTTGTTTATTTTACTTGTTGTTCTTTCTTTCTTTACACGCCTTGCTTTTAGATACTTCCAAGAAAAGAAAGAGAAAATATTTGCGTTTTGTTATTTATTTGTTCGTTTGTTTATCGTACTTTTCAAATTCGGGCTTTTCTATTTTCCCCTTTTTCTAGCTAAATTTGTTGTTCATGTATTTATAATTTTGATTCTTGAAAATATGTATTCGTTTTCGTACCATTTTTTCATACCATTTTTCGTTCTTTAAAAAACTATTTCTCAACACCCTAGGATTGTTTATTTCTTTATCGTTTTATTGATATATTTGTTCGTTCTTGCAAATATTAATTTGTTTATGGCAATTAGCTTGTTTGTTTTTTCGTAGTTCAGTTGTTTTTTCTTGTTTATTTATTTTTTGTTCCTGTGAATAATTTTTTCATTCTCAATATCTTTTTAAGAGAGGGCAGTTAAGCCTGATTTCCACTAGACGAATTTATTTGCGTGAAGCGACTTTTTTGAGGCGAAATTTTCGTGCGAACGCAAAAGCAATTTCCAATTTCGTTTTTCGAGGAGGAATTCATTGGCGCCAATTCTTTAAAAAATCAAATAAAGAAAAGTGGCAGTCTGGACTGTCAATCAAAAAATTATCCCGTGCTTTGATTGGATCCAAGCTCTGTTGGCTGGAGCTCTTGCACCAAAAAGTAGGAATCATTCCAACTTCTTGCAAGTCGCCGAGTTCGACTTTTTTCGCTGCAAATTTTGTTGAATTTCTTTGTGCGTTTCGATACGATTTCCAGATTTCAGATTTTTCCATCAATAGCCTAGTACAAGAAAACTTGCATACCTAAGCAGCTACTAAGGAACTAACTACAACTAAGTGATAACAATAACGAATGTACAGTAGTCTAAAAAAACGTGACTACAATCTTTCCGTTTTTAAATCTGAATGGCTAAACATACAATGATGGATAGATAGAACTACAATGGATAGACTGCATATTTCCATTTTGCAAAGTTGAAATTTTAAAAGTTATGTTCTAAAACTATCTGCTAATTAAGGGACAGTGCAACATTTAATTTACCACAGGGCCATTTAAAATACATAGTTATCATAAAATGCTTCGTGCTTAGTGCCCCACCAACAATGTTTTTAAAAAACATACGTGCATGTAAAAAAAACATAAGCCCCGTATACAAAACGATTGACTTGATTTATTATAATTTTGATAATTTGTAAAATTCCATAGCATAGATATTTGTATCAATTACCCTAAAAGCTAGATCACTTATTTTTTAGGACATTTCAATGTACCTGAATTCCAAGTTCTTTGTTAAATCAA
>JAYJMH010015297.1:0-21605 GCA_036873815.1 Phacellophora camtschatica
GTGCATTTTTTATTGCCTCTGTCTTGGGCCTTGTGAAATGTCAAGCATGAAATATAAATTTGCACTGCCCACCCAATTTTTAAACAATCTCTGATGAGAATAAATAAATTAATTTTATGTGGTTTAACCTGCTAACATCATTGGCCACTGCCTATGTAAAAAAATTACATTAACCATAATATTATATAATTGTGTTGCTGCTTATATAGTCAAAAAAGTATCTAAATTTGCATATTTTTAATTAACAATTCTAATATAATATATGTATTTATTTATTTTATAATAGGTTCATGCGTGCTGTAGCATACATGTGGATAGCGAGATGGCTGTTTGGATACCTTGGCTGGGACAATACAAGAGTTTTACCTCCTTGCATATATACTCATTTCAGGACGAAGTGTCTAAGCAGACACAAAAAAGGCTATGCAACAACAGAAGAAAGAAAATAAACATTCTGTTTTCCAAGTTTATTTTGTTTGTGTTAAGTTCATGTCAGATGATGTTCTGAATATACATTGGAATTCTTTCTTGATTGAAACCATCTTTCATTTCCCAACAATGTGGCAACTGAATGTTGTGTAAAGAATTTTCTTTATGTTAATCACATGTCAATATCAATGCAATGAAAACAATTTCAACCTGAAACAGAGATCTATTTTTATGTCTCTGTACCTCTCAGTACACTGGTTTTTAAATTTTGGCAATGTTATAGCATATCCAATCCCTTTGTTTTTCAATTTGTTCAGTCTTCCAGCATATCAAATGCCAAAACAAAGTACAACTTATGTCCAATAAATCACCAAAATTGAGATTCTATTGAAAAATAATTTTCTCTTCTCAAAAAAACGAAAAAGAGAAGAAATCAAATTATGATCAAAAGATTGGTCAATGTTTTATAGAAGTAAATACCTTCTGATTTTTTCAGGTTTTTTTAATTTTTGATTAACTAATAAACTGTTGGCAAAGATTGAAACTGTGACAAAAATCAAGGAATTTATAATATATTCTAGGTCACAGTGGTTTTGGAGCATGGTCCTTTTTTATGAACAAGCAGTGGCTTCTTGCAAATCTTGCATAAGGGTGATGCTCTGTTTGCTCTGCGCTCTTTTTGTTGTGCTTGAAGGACCAGTAGTAGGCTTGGATATCCTGTCTTGGAGCATATCTTGGTCTTCCACTGCAATGGAAATAAGTAATATCAAAAATAGCACTATCTTAAATTTTGAATACTTGAAGGGGTTAGACATTTTGATGGCTGACAAATATATAAGTACAAAGGCATAAAATAGTCTTCCACTTAAAGGGTATAGTTCCCAACTGGTATGTTTCTCTTTTCCCATATGTGCTTATCACCAATTCTTCTTTTGCTTTTTCTGTTTGGAAACTTCCTGTTCATTGAAGCTGACTCATGAGATTTCAGTTCTTGATAACTGGCTTGATGCTGAGAAAGAGGAACTGTGAACAAATGTTAACTCATTTTGTCAACTAACATAGAAAATGGCATAAACACTGCAAAACAATGTTACACACTTTAATGTTTACAAAGCATCATTTATTCATACAATATGATTATCTATGCTATATTCAGTAAATAATAATTATATTTTCAGTTTGAGAAATAAAAAACATCTTAACAGTACAAAATCATTTTCAAGGACTATACCATATGTTGATGGGGCAGATCTTTCTTTTACAATTTCTTCGCCTGACTTATATTTTGGCCACTCGCCCAACTTGTATTTTGGCCTCACAACTCTCATGTATGTTTCACCAGTTTTTGTTTTCTGTTTCTCTCTGTGAATGTTTTCACTGAAGTGGAGGCTGGCTAAAATAAAAAAAAATTATAGACCTGGTGAATATGTAAACAATTGATATATTTACATTTACAGGTAATTTGGTGCTGATATTTATTTGTTGTTTGTTGGGGTTTGTTCTACATTTGCTACTGCCCCTGCTGAGGATACAACTAAATATATAAACAATAGCTAAATATCTTTTAGCTAAATCATCACTTCATTTTTTTTCAATTTGTTATTTCAACTTGATTCTTTTTTCCAATTTATTTATTCAATCCAGTGGCATCAATTTAATTAGGAAAAACTAGATTTCTGCAATTAGTGCCCATCCATGAAAAATGAGTCATTTTGGGGTGAAAATGGTTTAAAGTTAAATGAAACCCCTCAAGACAACTAGTCTGAGCATTTGATGAAAGATTTTCCACAGCATTCATTGTTTGTTTGTTCATCAAAATGCTTTGCAATTTGTCATAAGCCAGAGTTCCAAAAAAAGAAAAAACAATCATCACAAAACATCCAAAATGAAAAAATGACAAGAGTAAAAACAACATACTTTCACTTAAGATATGGTTACTTATTGTGTTGTAATGAAGTTGTTTGTATTACAATTACATGCTGCTACCTTGTCAATGGAAACATGGGGCATGTCTCCCAGCTTAGCAACACAAAAAGACACAAAATAAACTCATATTAACACATATGTGAGATTTTGAAAAATACTTGGGCTTGCTGAGTGTATATCAGTGGTTTATTTATTAAATTACATGATTGTTGGAATTAATTTCTTTGGAGAAAGACTGTAAAAAGCGTTCTTTTTAATAAATGGACCATTTAGAATTTTAATGTATGCCTATGTATAAAAAATCTGAAAGACTTTTTATTTAAAGTCTTTGAAGTAAATCACCTAACCTATGAATTACATTCGCAGACATGAAGAAGTCAAAACATTTCATAAAATTTGTTTAGGCCTTACCTGTGTTTTGTGGCGTTGAGACATCTTTTTGGCGAGGAAAGGTTGACAGAATCACTTGTTGGAAAATAATCAGAAATAAAAATTTCTCCTCCATTTGATATCCGTGAATGCATCAAAAAGCGGTCTTCCGTAACAAGACTCTTCGAAGTGAGCCGAGCAAAGAGAAGCATACTTGCTTGGGTCTTTAGAATTAGGCCTGCGTCTACGAAGAAACGTTACCCGTTTTTGTCGCGTTGATGGATCTTTTGGAAACTGATTCATGTATATTCCAGTATAACTCTTATCCTTACAACTCTGTTCATTTGCCCCCCCCCCCAGCAACACAATATCTACCCCTTTTTCCCTCGGAGCCGGTTGTTTTTCTGCCATATCTTCCATGTGTTCAGTACTGAAGTTATGAATGAAGCTCTTTCGCAACAAACAATCTGACGTCATACACGATATGGTCATGTGACTTTGGCCGCGTCAAAAGGAACCACCTCAAACTGGAAAATCGCGAAATTGAAAATCAAATTAAACAATGTTTCAGTTTCCTGGTGAAGCTGAAACTTTACACAACTATTTTTTAAGGTCTAAAGCAGCCATACAAGCAAAAAAAATTTTTAGGTCATGTGCTCTTTAAACAAATCATTTTGTTAAGAGAGGCTTTCAAAGGTGCTTCGAAACAAACTACAAAAGCTGATTTTAAAAATATTTATCATTTTCCTGTTCCTCCTTTTAAGAATAGCCTTTTTCAAGGAGCTTAATGAGTACAATGTTGTTAGCATGAAAAACAGGCCTGGTTGTTTAGTATATTTAACTTAAAACTCTGCATAGGGTTTATGTTTAAATTCGATTTCTAATTTTAATCTCTAGTTTTACTTTAAGACCAGTTTCCATCCAACTGCAAGTACCGGAAATTGAAATTGTTGGGTTTTAGCGTTTGAGCGCCCCGAGATCCTGCTAAATTGTCTGTAAGAGCATCATTCTAATGCTTTTGTTGGAAAATCTGAGCATCTTTCGGATATTAAGCACGAATTTCCAAGTTTAAACCCGAATAGGCATCTGTCATCTTCTGTACTGCATGCTTTCGGAATCGTTAGCGCATGTCGGTGGCTGCCACAAGCAAAACGTTCTATCTGACATTTGGCTCTCTGACAACTTATTGCCTTTCAAACTTCGTGTTGGTACTTTTGTATTCGAAGTAAGTTACGACCACATAGAAACTATTCCTTAATTAAAATTCAAACAATGTTAAACGAATTTTGTCATTGTTTGAAATTATTAATCTACGAATTTAATTTTCGAATCTTTTTTATTAATCTACGAATTTAATTTTCGAAAGTTCTTTTTGGATAATTTTGTAAAATCTTTTGAATATAACAATTTACGATTTTAAAGAATGGATTTTCCACACGTGAGTGTATTCAGTCAAATCAAAATAAATATTTTAAGTTCTGTTTATTGCAATTTGTTCAGCTTGCAATTTGCTCAATTTGAAAAGTGTGAAATTTATCCTTTTAATTGATAAATTTCACTGACATGTTTATCTTTTGTAAAATTTTTATCTCTTGTAAATACATTTATAATGAAAAGATAAGGACAAGTTTTAAGTAAAGCTTACATAATTACAGCAGAACATGTCGCCATCTTAATTCCACTTCCAAATCAGTTTGTGAGCCAAGAAAATACTTGTGAGCAGAGAATGCATAAGAATCAAATTATGTTTTGGTCATTACCCATTTTTATTAAATAATTTTTATAAATAATTAAATAATAAATAATTTCCCTTTCCTATCAAATTACCTACTATAGCTGTTCAAGTTAATAAAACGTTTATATTTTAGGTTTATATGGAGTACTGAATTATCCTAATTATCTCGTTTATAAAGCAGCCCAGACTTTAAATTTTGGTTGGAAATATCGCGATACAGGGCTGTTGGAAGGAATCACCAATTGTGGAGGGGGGGGGGGGTAACTAACTTTGCACATAAGTGCCTTTCAGAATGCTAAAATTACGTAACCGGCAGTTTTCATCAATAAAAACAATGGTCCGCTCTTTACTTACATTCCAGTCCGTAAAATACCCCAATCCGGAAATACCACTTGGCACTATGTCTAAACATTTTCGGCATCTGAAGATGATCATGTGTGCCAATTTTCGAAATTCTACTATGAAGTGCACAATCTTACCCTTTTTTGAGCTAAACTGCTGTACTAAGCAGTTATCATGCAATTTGACACTCACTTTAACCAATAACAGTCATCAAAAACATTTTTTCTTGCGGCTGTAATTTGATAAATTCGCTAATGTCTAGCTAATGTTGTGTCTTCTTCCCTCACTCCAAATTCCGAACGTTTTTGGGAGAGTTGGGTAGGGATTGTGTTCAACAAACAAACTATCGTCGTGGGACCTCTGGATGTGTTTGCTATTATTGTATACTAACTTCTTGGACGAAGTCTATGCACTCTGTCCACGCTTTACATGCGTCCTTTGCGCATTCAAATAGGACCCTATTCAGTTTTGTCTACTGAGTCTAAATAAATTCGGTTATTGATTGATTCCCATTGTTACGAAAGACTCTCACTATAGATTCAATTCTTTTTGATCTGAGATGGAATGCCATGAGATGAGATGGATTTTTGAAGTGAAAGCTAGGATGTAGTTATTATTTCGCGCCGTGTTGCGTTGGGACATCCAGATCCACAGCTTAGCTCTCTTTCTGAAACAATGTATTGGTTGCGCTCATAGAATCAGGAGAACAAGATTTCAAATATCTTGAATCCTGGTGTAGCAAAGAGAGAGACATTGCAACTCGAAAAGCACTGGCATGGAAATCCTTGAACAAGATGGACAAAATCTGGAAGAGTGGACTGGATGAGATCTGAAAATAATACTGTTTAGAGGAAACACTGAGACCATTTTACTCTATGGAAGTCAGACGTGGTCTCTCACTATAGCAGAGGAGAAAGCACTTGATGCATCATACACACGTATGCTGAGGAAAGTCAAGAGTATATCATGGGAGGAGAAGGAACAAACAAGGGTCTATATGGGAATCTCAAGCCAGTCTCGCGCTTAATAATAGAATGCCGAAGGAAGTTAGCTGCATGACAAATCAGCTCCGTCGCATAAAATTGTTCTTTGGCAGCCAAGGCATGGTATAATCAACTGGGGACGACCTGCAATAACTCCTGTCAACACTCTTCTACGTGATACCAACCTAACGTCAATAATCGATCTGTAAAAGTGCATGGAGAAATTTTTAGGGCGGCCAGTGTGAATCTCGTGACAACAGTCTCGACCATAAGTAAGTAGTAAGTAAGTATTGGTTGCCAACATCTGATGGTCTTTCATGGTCTCCAACGTGCCTTTTCCATTGTCGTTTGTCGCCTTGTTATAAGTCAACAGAGTATCTGTCAGTTCAAACGAGCATTAATATCACCACCTAAGAACAGAAAGTTTTGTGGTGAGGCATCTTCAATCTCCAGTCGAAGCTGGTTTGTAAAAATTTGCTTTGTCCGTGACATCAGTGTATTCGCTCGGTGCACATCCAGCAATAATCATCATAATGGGAGTGCCTTGAAAGGTTGCCTTTTGCAATCTGTCTGATGTGCGAACCACAGTAACCGGAAGCAGCAGCACCTCTCTGTCAATGTCAAATCCTTTGTCTGCTACATAGTATCTCTCCATGCAAGAGCGCGTCGTTTCTTTTGCTCTGTAGTTATTTTTAAATTTCTTACTTGGACCCAAAATTTCAACATGCTCTGAAGCTGGGAATTAGAAAACTTCTATGTTAAACATGAAATTTTATCTGTTAAAGGAAGGGGGTATTGTATCCCTCGCTGAAGGAATTTCAGCACTGTTGTCGTTCTGTAGTTGTTGATTGGCGGTTGAATGTTTGAGATATCACCCCCATACCAATTTGTTAGCGATAGTCAATATCATTTCCTTCCTGCTCTTCTCGCCCTATCGTATCTCCACACTCTGCCTCAACTGGTTTAAAGCCAAATCTTCAGTCTTTAACATAGATTCCACACCTTCCTTGCTGCTAGTTGGTTTCTGAGTTTTGAATATTGCTAACTTGAGTGGCTGCTTACATCTTGGTATTGCTGCAAGCCTCGGGTGTTTTTCAAGTACTCCCTTCCTAATGGAATTTTTGCACATGTTCCTTTTGAATTCATTGAATTAAGGAAATTTTATTGATAGAAATACAATTCCTAATACAGAATACTGTACTTTATCTGGCCCAAGTAAAGCATCGCTTATCTATCTTGCGGCACGTAACACAACAGGTAATATAAGATACATAAAAATTCTAACCTATTAACAATAATAACCAAACAACACTAATAACCAAACAACACTAATAATTGATAAATTTAAAATCAGATTATGAATTATGGAAATCAATATAAAATATTACTTAATTCTAACAAATAGTTTGCAAGGCCTTATGTAGATAATATCTTTCTTTAGATTTAGAGCAAATGGTTTGGGATTTTTCAAGTTTTTTAAATATACTGGAAGTGCAATCCTCATTTTGGTTGCTTTCTTAGCAAGAATCTTACCACCTACTGTTTATGGGTTTTCAAAAATTGAAAGTCGTCTCGCTGACGTGTTTCGTAGTTGTCCTTACTTGAGTTCTTGAGGAAATAAGTTCTAAGAACGTCTGGTAATTTACTATCACTGTGATAGACATTGTGCATCAGTTTTTTATTTTGAAATCGTAAAGATTATTTTTAACCACAAACTTCTAAGGAGACCATTATGGAAACGAGGTCTTTCGATCTTTTATTGCTATCCCTGCCACTCTAGTTTAGGGGTTTGTGATTTTAAACGTATTAAGTATTTTATATTTTATTTTTGAATAGATTTTAACATTTTATCATATTTATAATATTTAACATTTAGAGAATTGTATTACAATTTATCGTCTAATTTAGATTTTTGACTGTGAACCTTAATTTAATGGCGTAATTATACATACGTACATACAAAGATCATTAATTTTCAAACAATATGATTCCTTATGCAGTGAGACTGTAGAGAATCGTTTTTTCGAAAATATTTTATTTTTTAGAATTCGATTTTGTTGTACTTGTATTTCGTTCATATATTTTTTGGCTGCAACACTATAAGCGTCAATTGAGTAGGATATTTTCGAGGTAACTAAGGAATCGCAGTGTACCATTGCGGTATTGCTCCCGGGTTTCCCTCCCCTGGATGTATGAGATGTGTGTTTTGATTTTGATTCATATATAGTCTATTTATTGCTGTGGAACAGATAATGGATTTTGTCCTTATTGTTTGCCTCAAATCCCTCCTCTGACAAACTTCCCAAGCCCATAACCATCATTAAATGCAATTATTTCTGCAGTTTACTGCAAACTTCCATGAAAGTTGTGGTTCTGAGGAAATTTATATATTAGTTTCAAATAGCTAATCTTCGCAATGCTTGTGAAATAGTGGAGGATTTATTTTGAGTCGGCAAGATAAAACACTGAGTATGATGCTAAGCTGTCGACGTTTAAGGTGGGGGGGGGGGGGGGCACTGTGAGGGTATTGGACCCTAATTTAAACTTAAGAACATTTTAGGTCAATGATCGTAACAAATCAGGGAAACGTGGCTAGGATTTGAGCATCCAACCTCAAAAATTGGTATTTTTTATTATGGTTTTTGCTTTATGAAATTTGTTCTAGTTTTGAATTGCACATCAATGGAACATATCAAGTAGCTTTGTTTAAACGTCATTGCAATTGAAAAGTTTTACGGGTGATTCCCTTATTTTTTGTAGATGCTCTTTTCAAATATTATTTTGTATAGTGGGCCTTGTAAAGTAGATTGGACAGTAGATTGGAGATTCCTCTGCTCCATCTACGTGAATTTAACGGTTCCCACCCAAGTTCACAGTAGATTCTCTCACGGGATGTACCCTTCCAAGCACCGGTGACTGGAAGTGCAGCAGAATATTGCACCGATCCCAATTTTTTCATATGAGCTGTTAACATTATATTTTCGAAGTAGTCTGATGTAATTTGTGGGGTATGATATATGACATAACCATAATTGAAGTGGTGCCGAACATAGAACGCCGAGCGTGCCGAAAATCGAAGTGGTGCCGAGCAAATATTTAGATAGAAATCTCATCATACCTATGCATTGTCTTCATTTCGATATAGCTGAGTTTATATGAGATGCGAAAGATGTTTGAAACCAAGATGTTTCTCCTCAGGGACTTTTGCAACAGGAATATTGTTAAAATATATTGGAGGATGATTGCTAGGATTTCTTTTTTTTGAAAATGTTACTTCAGTAGCTTGTTTTGTATGGTCTGGATTAAAGGACATTTTCCATTGTCTAGCCCAGCTGTTGATAAGATTTAAGTCATGGTTTAAATCATCAGCGGCTACTTTTGAATCGTGTACAGCAGTAAAGATCGAAGTATCGTCCGCTAAAAGTTTGACGTTACATTTCAAATTTTCAGTAAGGTTATTTATATAAACCAAAAATAGAAGTGGGCCCTGAATGGACCCTTGTGGGACTCCCGCTAAAACCGAACCCCACTTGGAAGATTTGCTGTTCAGAAGAGTTCTCTGCTGCCGAGAGCTGAGGTAATTTTGTATTAGTAATAAGAGTTTTCCGGATACTCAACATCGACGTAATTTGTATAATAACCCTACATGCAAAACTCTGTCAAAGGCTTTTGAAATGTCAAGAAAGACTGAGCGAACTTCTCCACTGCCGGGTCTACTCCAAAGACGCAAAGCTGTAACGAAAAATTCAACGTCATAAATGATAATGAACTGGGCACAAAAGCATAAATGATTGCAATAAAAACATTCAAACCCTTAAAAACAAATGTTTTATGTTGTTTGATTGTCAGCATCTAGTTGTAAATATGTGTAGGGTGTCACAAAAAATATGTTTCTTATAGCGATTCCGCTAATTGATCTGTTACAAAGGCTAACTATTTCGCATGACAATTTGGAATTTTGCTTAGTATTACTTCACTATTGGAAATGTTTTTATTAGACTCAATGGAAAAAATATTATTTTTATTTTTATTTCAGATACTTGTACGGTGAACTACAAAAAACAATTGGTCATATGCAGAGTGTTTTTTTTCAATCTTCGCCTGGTTATTTTGTTTTAAAACCTGGTGTTGAATTTCATCTCTTTACATCATGTACACCTTGTGAGTAAACAGTTTCAGATAATAATTTTTTGTTAACAATTCTTAGATGTGGTCACAGTTCCATCATATGCAATTGCCATAATCAGATTCAGGGATATTTTCACTTCTACTTTGTCTGTTAGATTGATTTGACAAAGAAAATTTTAATTGAATTTATATATTGGATTAGGATTAACTGCAAATTGTAAGCCAGCACTCCTGTTTATCACCAAGAAACATGCTTTTTATATTAATTTTTTATTTAGAAAATTAGTTGCCGACTTTGGGTCATTCTGTTTACGTATTTAATATTTTTTGATTTTTACGTATTGAACATCTTACATTTGATTTTATTTTTACTGGTGGTGATTGCTCCATTTTTCCAAAGATGGCCGACAGTTTGAGACTGGATACTGAATGTCTAGAGTCAACAGAAAAAGATGACAACCTTGTTAATCCTAGAACGCCTATAACTTTGAGTGCTTCAATGGAAGGTAAGAACAACCCTTTTAAATTTCAGAAGTATTATGAAAACAGAGCACACTCTAATCTTCTTTGTTTCTAATTATTCACTACTACCGCATCCAATAAAATATTTTCGAAACTAAATGATCCTAGAATCCTAAAA
The DNA here is from genome assembly GCA_036873815.1 of Phacellophora camtschatica. Classification (NCBI taxonomy): domain Eukaryota; kingdom Metazoa; phylum Cnidaria; class Scyphozoa; order Semaeostomeae; family Ulmaridae; genus Phacellophora; species Phacellophora camtschatica. The sequence goes on from JAYJMH010015297.1 coordinate 10,553, forward strand.
ATTGTTGTGGTCCATTTGATATGATTCGTTGGCTGCCTAAATTTATGAACAGGTGTCTTCTATGGAGATTGTAAATTGCGTTTAAACAATGATGGAAAGTGAATATATATATGTTGTAAAATATTTAACAATAATTAATATATTATAGAGGTTCGAATGACAAAAAATACGCCGTTTTATAAACTTAGTCCTTTCGGATTGAAATCCTTATCAGAATGTAAATTTTGAAACTAAGTACAGAGTTCTAAAGCTTTCAAACAGAAATTGCTATTAAGCGTATTGACATGGTGATATAAAAGTTATGAATTTAATTTCGTGTGTCCATCTTTAAATAGTTTTCCCTCATAGAACAAAAGAGAGTTCGAATCCCTTAAACTCCTAAAAACGTTAATTTTGAAAAATGGTTCTTTTAGACAAAAATGTTTCTTTCCACATTCGAAAACATGCTTCGGAAAACTACATGTAGAAATGCCAGATCTTGATTCGGATATATGATTATTCATTCGTTTTAATCCAATCGGTCGGTTGTTTGTCCAATATAGCTCATGTCACTATAATATTACACGACAGGAAATAAACCGCGTTTTTGGTTTGGCAAGTGACGTTTTATCTGACTGTCCGTTAGCTGTTAGAGTGCCGTTAGATGTTGTGAATGAGGTGACAGGCTGTAGATATTGAATATACAGTTTGCATCTTTTATTTGAACAGCACGTAATTCCTGGAGTTTTTGTTATTGCTATATGAGTTTCAAATTTGGCTTTTGTCAATAAAGATAATAGATTGGGTGGTTGTTTTAGAGCAAGTACTGATTTTGAATCTTGAAAACGGCTTTTAATTTTTTGTCCTATGTGTTTCTTTGAAGGGTTGAGATCGTTTTCATCATTATATTGCAATGTAGCTGGGGATAGTCTGTTGTAACCAGAGAAATGATATATTCAGATTTTTGTTGAGCAGGCCTTGACGTTTTGCATCATGGAATGATCTGTTAATTATCTGGAGTGGGTAATCACAGTCTAAAAGCCAGTTTTTCAGTTCTTTTATTCGAATTTCGACATTACCAGGTTTTCAAACAAATATATTTAATCTACCTGTATTATTACGTTTTCATTATTGTTAGTTAGTTCCTGTTATGCAGTTCTTTCGTCCATTGTTAGGTTGTCCGAACATTGTTTGCTGTCTGGTGCTAACATTGCTATGAATGAACAAATTTGTTTTTGATATTTGGTGTGAATGTACATTGCTTTGTTTGATTTGTATCTTAGCAAGGAATGGTCGTTCCACTCAGTATCCCAGAATACTTCTTTTATTTTTAGCTCCCTTGTGAAATCTTTGATTTCCGTTCGGAAATTGTTTTTTTAGTTTTGAAAGTGATGTAAATTTCTGTCCTTTTTTAAAAATGATAGGTGGCTGGTTGCCAGTTTAAAGGAGGATAGATTGATGATATTAATGGAAGCAGTTAAGGTGGTTGCGGGAGGTGTTTCCTTTGCCAGTTTTTTGAATGCCTTTGGTGTTGTGAGCGGGGTGTGGATAAATATTGTTTTGGTCCTGTTGATGGTTCTTGGTTTTTTTGCCACTGATTGGTAGTTGAATAGGTGGGTGTAGGTGTTTTTGTTGGCTTTGATCTGGTCTCTTTATTCTTTGGTCTCTTTATTCTTTGGTCTCTTTCATTGTTGTTGTTGCTCATTAACTAACATACACCCATAACTAACAAAAAGAATTAAGGGACCAGAGCAAAGTCAACAAAAACACCTACACCCACCCATTCAACTACCATTCAGTGGCAAAGAAACCAAGAACGATCAACAAGACCAAAACAATATTCATCAACACCCCGGTGGCAAGCATCGCCAAGTGGTTAAGGCGCCGGACTCATAACCTCAAGGTCGTGGGTTCGACTCCCACCAAGGTCATACTTGCTGCAAAAGTGTGAGGAGAGCTGCTAATTCTCTGTAATTCCAGGCAAAGGCAAAATGAATCACGAGGTGTGGTCACATCCAGAGGAAGGACCGGGGTCGCCCTAGTGGGCCCCCCTGCGCCGAACAGAAATCAAAGATTTCGCAAGAAAGCTAAAAATATAATAAGTATTCTGGGATACTGAGTAGAACGACCCTTCCTTGCTCCGAAACAAATCAAACAAAGCAATGTACACGCACACCAAAGATCTAAACCAAATTTGTTCATTCATAGAAATATTAGCACTAGACAGCAAACAATGTCCGGACAACCTAACAATGGACAAAAGAACTGCATTACATGAACTAACTAACAACAATGAAATCGTAAAAAAACAGGTAGATAAAGGAGGAAATTTCAAAATTATAGACAAAACCTATTACCGCGATACACTAGTTCTCAGAAACCACCTGAATAACACTAATGCTTATGAACAGGTTGATAACAACGAGGACAAAAATGTTATTAAAACCCTGAAAGAACTCATGCAAAAACACAAAGATTCTTTAACAAAGAAAGAAATAGATTACATTACAAATTTTAAGTGGAAAACTAGCAATTTTTACTTTTTACCGAAAGTTCACAAGAGTGAAGAAATCATTGGAAAAATAAAAATTCACGTCAAAGAGTATATTGAAATAAATCCTCCAAACAATCTCAAAGCACGACCAATAATAGCCGGACCATTTTCACCAACACAACGTTTAAGTGCGTTTTTGGACACAATTCTGAAACGAATATTACCAACATTGAAAACATGCATTAGATAACTGGGACTTTTTAAGGGACTTACCAGGAGAGTTTGGTCATGAAGTAGAAATTTTTTCATTTGACATAACTAGTTTAAACACGAGCATCCCCCACTTACTTGGTTTAGAAGCATTAGATTACTGGATAACCAAACAAAGAGCTCTCATTCCAGAACGATTTCCAATACCTTCATAACTGATGCTGCTAGATTTGTTTTACAGAACAACAATTTTCTATTTTATAACATACTTTAGAAACAAAAGACTGGAACAGCTATGGGGACAATCTTTGCACCATCTTATGCGTGTCTAACAGTCATTTTTCTTGAAGAAACTCTTTCCGCATTTACTCCCAAAATATTTCGATTCTCACACAATTTCTACAATCGAAAAGAATTTTTGTCGCTTCATGGATGACTATTTTATTACTCTGCCGCGTTTTTTGATTAACAACATTTTTTGAAAGCTCTGAACGAACTTCATGTGGACATACAATGCACAATGGAAGAAAGTGTAGAAAACGAAAACTGTACGAATTCTTTGAATTTTTTGGATATTACAATTAAAATTCATGATTTTAAATCAATCGAAACAGATATATTTTACAAAGACACCAATCCGCACGATTATTCAAACTTACACAGTGCCCACCCTTCACATGTTAAACAGAATATACATTTTGGCTTAGCAAAGCGAATTGTCATATTTGTTTCAAACCCTGGTAAAGTTGAAATTCGCCTAAAAGAGCTATGCTTTTAGACTGTGATTACCCACTCCAGATAATTAACATATCATTCCATAATGCAAAACTTTAAGGCCCTGGTCCACAAAAATTTAAATATTTCATTCCGCTGGTTACAACAGACTATCCACAGCTACATTCCAATATAATGATGAAAACATTGTCCAACCTTTTACGAAACACACAGAACAAAAACTTAAAAGCTGTTTTGAAAGATTCAGAATCAGTACTTTATCTAAAACAACCACACAATATATTATCTTTATTGACAAAAGCCAAATTTGAAACTCATATAGCAATAACGAAAACTCCAGGAATTACGTGCTGTTCAAATAAAAGATGCAAACTGTATATTCAATATCTACAGCCTGTCACCTCATTCACAACAGCTAACGGCACACTTTTGACATTCCGATCAAACGTCACTTGCCAAACCAAAAATGCGGTTTATTTCCTGTCGTGTAATATGTGTAATGACATGAACTATATTGGACAAACAACCGACCTCAGAAAGCGAATGAATAATCAGACATCCGAATCAAGATCTGGCATTTCTATATGTACTTTCCCGAAGCACGTTTTCGAATTTTGAAGGAAACCTTTTCATCTAAAAGAATCATTTTTCAAAATTTATGTTTTAAATGAGTTTAAGGGATTCAAGCTATCGTTTGTTATATGAGGAAAAACTATTTAAAGATGGACAGGCGATTTTCAATTATTAGCTTTTATTTTACGTCACTAATCACCATGTCAATACGCTTAATAGCAATTTCCGTTTGAAAGCTTTATAACTTTGTACTTAGTTTCAAAATTTAAACTCTGATAAGGATTTAAATTCGAAAGACCTAAGCGTATGAAACTTGTGTATTTTTTTGTCATTCGAAGCTCTATGATATATTAATTGTCGAATAAAGGAAGTCATATTTTACAATGCATGAGAGAGTGGGAATTGTGCTGACCCAGCCCTGCAGCTTTACACTCATTGCCGAAAAAAATAAGAACTTCTGTAGGGATGTCTCGTCTGTATTTTTTTTTATTGCAATGCTATTTGGCAATTATGTTACATTATTTTGCATTATCATCATCACCATCATCACATTACCCTTTTTATTTTCTGATTATGACGGATGACATAGGCTTATGGCAGCATTCCATGTTAAATGTAACCAAGGCCCAAAATCAAATATTATCAATTTGCTTGATATAATAATATTAATTTATGGAAAATACAAACGTTGAATAATTTAGCTTCATGAGTTAAACGGTTATAACCGGTCAATGTTGACCACTTCGTAATCCATGAATGAATGGACCACACCTAAACTCGTTTGTTTTGCTTGAAATGGGCTTATAATGGTGAGCTTGGTCTCATACACAAGCTAGTGTATCCATGAATTCACATTTGCTAGTAGAAAGTATGTACAAACTCAGGTTAAAGACTAGCACCATTATTAAAATTTTAACTATTGGCGCGAACAAGTAACCATTCAAATTTTCTACAAAATGAAAATTGTATCTAAAATTGTATCGCACACCATCATGTGCCTAAAATAACCAGGTGTCCGAATTCAATTATCACAGGTTTCCTCCCTCGCTCACAACTTAAATGGTACTTTTTATTGCATAAACAGCAATCAAAGCTTTTCCATCCATCATCATCCATGTAGCAATTACTGTTTGCATTTCATGACTGTGCTTCCTACCATTGAGGCTATCAAAGATCCGAATTGCTGACATGGTACTCAAGCCAATTTAAGATATTGTTATCCAATGATTGATTGCCTGATTTAGAATCTGAACAATTTCTCCATTTTGAACTGGAAAAGAGAGAGTTTGTTGGAGTAACGTATCTTGTAAGCCAGATATGTGGTGATATCTTATCTTCATCAAATGCTGTGCAGCAAGCAACATTAATAATGATGTCATTGAGCCACATATCTGAAGAGGTTAAATTAGCCCTTTCATCAGAAGTTCGCCAACCAAACAAATTGCCTCCAATTTATTAGAATAACTTTTACCCAGCCAGAACAAATCTTTGGAGATATGTCCTAGTTAAACAAAACAAAATTTACGACGCTATGGCAAATTATGAAATGCTAGTGGCCAAAATAAGCAAACACTTCGGTGAGGCCACAAGTGAAAATTTGCTGAAGGAAGCATACTTCAATCTTTTCGCCAATAGCCAGGCCATGATATCTAAAACTCTTTGGCCACTTGAGCCACTAACCCAAGAGCCACCAAGGAAGAAGCCACAAGCGCTAGGGTGATACATATGAGACATATGAGACAAGCAATATATACCAATAAAATTTTATCTCATCCCGAAATATGGGGAGTACATTTACACTGAGCCCTATCCAACATTCCATCCAACAACAACACATCATCCAACAACACAAAAAACAAATGTTGGATAAAATGTTGGATGCGTTTGACAGGCATGTTGGATGATCCAAAGTATAAAAACTGATGTTGGATTAAGTTTGAAACAGGTCAAAAACTTGATAGAGCTAAAAAAAAACATGCAAACAGTAAGGACTCGCTTAACAGGAACCAAATGCGAAAATATCATCATTTAAGCTGAAATACAGATCTTGTTTTTATTCATTTTTTTTCTTTTTCAAAAATTCTCCCCTCCAATTAAATCCGCGAAATAAAATCTTTTAGAATTTTTAAAAATTATTTCAGACAATAAAAATTCTTTTGATTCAGAATTCTGTTGATTTTAAGATAAACAAATTTGTTTGCTTTATGAAGAATTTGACCGCAAAAATCCAGGATAGTAAATCTTTAGGCAATGACTATTAATGATCGGCTAACATTCAGGTACAATTTAGTGACTAATGATCACTAACATTTATAGAATCCAAACAAGACTTTGGCAATTATATAGTCCACAATCTAGTTGTTCATTTGTCCTACGCGCCAGGGTGAATTTTATGGTGTCTACACTCCTCCATCTTTCCATTTTCCTCAATTAAAAACAAACAAGGTTTGGAGTTTTACCAAGATCAGTTGATTGTTTGTTTCGTTGAGGGTTTTTCGCAATATTCATTTTCTTATTAAAACGGAGTTTTTATCAAAATTTGCAAATTTATCAGGTTTTGGGGCTTAGAGGACTTGTCTTCTAAATAAATCAATAATTAAGCAATAATTATGATTATACTGAGGCATTCTTTTTGGACTCAAACATATTTGGGTGTTCACTAAGAGGTTATTAAACCAGATTTTGAGTTTACCAAGATCCGTCCTCTTAACTATTCTCATGCATTAAACCAATTTTGTGGCTCTACCAAGGTTTCCCAAGTTAGGCCATGTGTCTCGCCGGAGGTCCAACCTTGTCAAGATTCAGTTTTTATTAAACCAGATTTTGGATCTCACCAGGATTCTTTTACTTATTAAACCAGATTTGTAGTTAAGCCAGATTTGGCTTTTACCAAAATAACTTTCCACACTCTGGTGGCTCATCGGTCCTACTTGTCAGCGTGCAATTTCATCAAAAGGGTCATCACGTTAGGAGGAAATGCTATTTTCTCGGCAAATTCTGCCTCGAAATCAGGCAGTAAAGAAATTAACTGGCGGGAAGAACCCAGAAGCCCGACCGACAACTCTAACGAAAGGTTTATTGTCGCGCTCAACCGAAAATATTTGCGGAGGAGGCGCGCAGCAATGTGATTCTGACCGGTGGGATTTCGTGCTCACCATAACTGTTACAAGTCAAGATGGCAGTGGGGGAGGGGGCGGAAGCGGAAAAATCTTTCCCTCCCCACCGCGCGTTAGACTTGTAGTGATTCTGCGTTTTTTGCTGTAATGTAAGAATTTTTTTTTCCTGGAAATTATCTTTGTATTTTATTTTATTTCTAGCCTTGTAACGTGGGTCGCTTGTATGAAGATAAGAAATATATTGGTGTATGTATTGTTTGCACAAAACAAAGGTTCGACTTTCCACATCAAGGTCACAGAAAAATCTGTGTAGTTCCCGAGTCAGTGATTAAAATGAATAGATTTAACAAGAGTTCAAAGGACAACTTTCGGTGCAAATTATTTATCAACAACACTGAATACAAACTTTCTTTAACACGTCATTGCCACCAATCAAAACATTTAAACTTTTTTGAAGCTACGTGGGTAGACAAGAAAGTCACGGGACTAAGCGTTCAAGATGATATTTGGAAAGATGAATTTCCATCATCGGATAAACACGTTTTGGTGTGTTATGTTAATGGCAAAAGGCAATTTGAATACAAAGAGTGCATAAGTTTTGAAGTTACACCAGACGGTTATGTGAAAGGTATTGATGATCAAATGAAGAAGTTCAGCCTGATCTTCATCAGTGATAGTCATGATAATAACCAGAATGACAAGTATTATGGTCATGTGGAAGATGGGAAACTTATTCCATGTTGGAAAGACTTTCAAAGTAAGTAACTGTATATTTGGATATAGAGGTTACCAAAACAATGAAATGCAAGCCTTACTAGGAAAAATTGGCATGTGTGTGATAAATTACACTATTCAGGCTTGTCAGGTGTGTAATGCTGTACAGTTTAAAATTTGGAATATTTTCAAATAATATGTACTTCCTGACTTATTAGCACTCCAGTACTTTAATTTTTCACTGAAATTAGAACAAAGCAACTTAATTTATTTGGCACCACAAGAGAGAAAACTAAAAAGAGTGGTTAGTTTGTGCAATGTATTGTTAGGACGCAAGGAAAGCGTGCATGGGTGTAGGTTTACACGTGCAAATGGAGGAGGAGCAGTATGTAAATATGACAACGATGCTCTGAAAGCTTACACGTCGATAGTTGTTTGTTGAGTAAGATTCTCACCCACCCTCCCCAAGATAGTTCACAATAATTATATAAAGAACTCAAAAACATTATCCTCGCGAGCCCAGCTTGGCATATTGCTGCCTCCACGGGGTGCTTACGTCTGCTCCCAAACAACTAGACTGACCGAAACTATACTGTCATCAGAGACTTTTGAACCGAAGAAACATTTTCATTGATTTTCGGGCACTGAAAACACCCTTTTGCATGTTGGGACCAACGGAAACAGCCCGAGTAAGCTGGTTGGTTATGCAACTACCCTATTTTTAACATGCGAAGTGCCAATCGAAATATTGATTCTCTTTTTCTATTGTCCAGCAGAACCAGCGCGAGTAAAAAGTTACTGTTTCTGTCTTTTTCTTTTGCAAGTCCACAGTACTTTTAGTTTTTGGCTTAGAATGTTCTGGCTTCTTGTCTATACTGTCATCAGAGACTGTAGAAAGTAGACAAACAAATGTAGTTATTTGCGTTTGAATGAAATGAATTAGAAAATAACTTAAAGTTAATAACATTAATTTTTGTAAATATTTGTGAATCAACATTATTTAATGTCCAAAAAGCTAAATTCATCACCGCCATCCGTCTCACTTAATGATTGGTTAAACATCAGAAATATTTCCTTTCTTGGGAAGCACAACCAGTTGGGTCCAAAATCCGCATATACGGCGTTATTGGGTATATCCGAATACTGCGAAATGATAGTATACGGCAAAAGTTGCATTACTACAATATTGTAGGAGACAATTTCATCATAACTGGCATATACAAATGCAAATAGTTCATGGCTATGAATATTAAAACTTACAAAAAGGCGCACTTAATACACCATGGGAAACTAAACGAAGAATTATCAAGAATAACATTTATTTTATGGATGCATGGCAACAACTTACTTTATGAATAAGATATGATGTGGAGAAACTTTGCAGTAAACCAGATGCAATTGCTGCCATAAAAGACTTACAGCTCAACACAGAAGGTACAGCAAAAGGGTGTAAAGCTCGCCTGTTTATGAAGAAGAAAAAAAGCCAAAAGAAAACGAGTTTTCTTGAGTGGAGACGCTCGACAGCATCACGCTTGTGGATGGACTGCAATTACTTTATGCTACTTCTTCAACCGCAATGTAACCGCAATGCAATATATTGATTGTTTGCATCTATGTAGGAATGCAATAGGTATTCAAAAGACCAATGTATTACCAATGTAAATTCTTTAATGTAATACCCGGTAGAGGTTCTTGGTAAAAAAAGTGCCATATTTTGTATTGAAATTATTTTGGATTTTCTTTAATTTTTTGTAGGTTCTCAGCCATCATCACCTGCCGCTGCCATTGGTAAGTAACAAGTAAACCTTTTCATTGTCTTCAACTGGTTTATTTCGACTGTCCTTCTCAAGTTGTTTTTACGAATATAGCAAATTCATCCGTATACGACGAAATGGTAGTACACGGCAAAAATTGCATTACTACAATGTTGTAGCAATTTCATCATCATCATTGGCATATACAAATGCAAATAGTTCATGGCTATGAATATTAAAACTTACAAATTAGTTGATGAAAGAAAAATATCTTTAAGTACGAGGAATTTTGGTTCGTGGGACATATTTGCTATGCATAATAGTCAATAATTTTGTTTTAGTTGATTATTTGTTTGAGTGTATGATCGGATGCATTTCGCTGTGTTTTTGCAATTCGTGTTTTGAGAAAACTTAAGCTCTGTGTTTATCTGTTAGTGTTAATGGTATGTTTGGGTTCAGTTGAAGGTAGCTGTGCTTTAATTCGTTATAGGATCCACACACTACAAGGAAGTGGATTTCATCATCTATTAGATGTTGTACAAACAACACCGCATAATGTGATATCACTGTCCGAAAAGATCTGGACAATTGACCCATTCCCCATTCGCACTTTGGTCAATTTTATTCCCAAATTTTACTACGAATACACCATATTCAGTAGTCTAGCGTTTTGTTCTTTGTAAAAAAAAGGTACTAAAGTTTGTATTGAAATTATTTTAAAATTTCCTTTTTTTTTGTTGTAGCCTCTCAATTAGTGATAGAAGGTGCTGGTGCTTCCAGTAAGTTACTAAGATTACTTTTTAATGAACATGTAATTTAATATTTTAATTCTAGCATTTTTCATTTCTTATCACAGGGTGGCCACGCTTATTTAATTGTCTTCATTTTTATTTTTTAACTTTGTTTTTGAAGTTTTTGAGCAGTTCTGACAATTACTTTAGTCTCTTTTTGAAAAATTATGAAATTATTATGGTGTTTCTTCAATTTGTTGAGGTTTCCAATTGTTACTAGATACTTCCTGCGTTGTCAGTTAGGGCGTTTAAGCTGTATTATGGTAAAAGTGATGGCAATATGAAACGTACATACAATGGTGGTTGACGCCCGGTTGACAAAGAAAGAGAAACCCTTTATAAGCTATGATGTCAAGCAAAGTACTTGATAACTCATTTTATGGATGCATGGCAACAACTTACTTCATGAATAAGATATGATGTCGAGAAACTTTGCAGTAAAGCAGATGCAATTGCTGCCGTAAAAGACTTACAGCTCAATAAAGAAGGCACAGCAAAAGGGTGTACAGCTCGCCTGTTTATGAAGAAGAGAAAAAGCCAAAAGAAAATGAGTTTTCTTGAATGGAGACATGCTCGACAGCATCACGCTTGTGGATAAACTGCAATTACTTTATGCTACTCCCTCAACCGCAATGTATATTGATTTGTTTGCATCTATGTAGGAATGCAATAGGTATTCAAAGGACC
>JAYJMH010015308.1:0-21602 GCA_036873815.1 Phacellophora camtschatica
TATGTCTAAATCTCACACCAAAATGAGCAATGAAAGTTTTTGACATTGTCAATTTTTTTGCGTTGATGCCTCTTTAAGTTCCCCAGTCTCTGGCAATGGAGATGCACCTGATCAAAAATACACATAACATACCTAATATGGAGTTATTGTTTTCTAAAAAGACCTTTTCTATGAAAAATGACAGTACCAGTCAGAACGTAAATTAAACACTTGCGAAATGTAAAAACAAAATCAAAAAGTAGATTGTGTTCATCTAAAGTTGAAAAATCTGTAAATTGAATGGTAAATTTGCTATATGCCAATAAATAGTAAAAACAATGTTTGCAACCTAAATACAACATTAAATGTATCCATTTATGTAGTGTAATACTTTTATTCAGATAGGGGTGATTGACTCAACCCCCCCTCTTTATCTCAACTGTTCTTTGTGATGCAGCCACCGGACTTGGTATATATATGCACAGTAACAAGATAAAATAAAGTTATGTCATAAAATCCAAATTTGATTGTTTTTGTTGATTTAATTGAACAATAAATGCCAAAAAGTAGTGAATTGTTTTGCCTTTTTGACCACCATTCATAAAACTCCTTGGGATACTCATGGACAATGATAAATATGCATGTTTTTTGTCTTAAAATCTTTTATAATAGATTACCTTTCAGAAAATATACTGGTTCCCAACAAAAGAAAAAATGGAGCAAAGCATATGTGGGAATATTTTCAAATTCTTTCAAGAAACATCACCAGTCCACTTTTCATACATGTTCCAACCAGATCCAAACTCTTTCAAGCATGAAATAAAAAACTGCTATATGCAGGGCTTTCAATGCGACGCGCGCGAGCACGCAGGCACATGCCCTCACAAGAGCGATCGATCGTGTGCTCTTGATCTGAAACCCACGCACGTAAAGCCTCGAATAAGCCCCCCCTCAAATAACCGCCCCACCCAAAAATATTTTTTGCGAAATCAAGGATTTACGGTAATGATATTTTTGACAAGGGTAGGGGGTCTGTGAGTAGGCCCAAAAATAGAAATAGAAAAATAGAAAAAACACAACAGCCATAAACAGGGCTGTGCGGGCACTAGCCGACGCAACTTCTATATTTTTTATTTGCGTGCACGTGAAAATCTAATTTTTCAGTGCGTGAATACGTGAAACGCTAAAATATTGTGCATGAATGCGTGATTTCGTAGATTAGACAATCTGCTTTCCCTCGACATTTGCGCAATATTTTGAATTGTTTGTGCAAATTCTCTGGCTACATTCCATGCTGTTCTTTAATATGGCTACATTCCATGCTGTTCTTTAATATGGCTACATTCCATGCTGTTCTTTAATATGATTGATTTTGTGATTGCAATACTGTGTAAATATTCTGTAGCTTTAATTTGTTTTTAACTGTTATAAATTTTTAGTGGCAAAATGATACTTACTTACTTACTCTATCAGAAAAAAAAGTTTTAAAATTTTAGTCAGACAGTTACTATGAAAAAATTACCCAGTAAAAAACTGTTAAAAATATTACACAAATATATCCTAAACCTGGCATGCAAAAATCATAAAAATACAAACATGTCATTGTTACTATAACAAAGGAAAACAATTAAAATTAATAAGTTTTTATTGGAATTGATGTATCCAATAGTTGCAGCTGTGTGCAAAATTCCGTACTGATATATGGCTCTAGCAAGATTTATGGCAATTTTAGCTATTTCGAAACAGCATTTTTGCAAAACCTTTTTTCTGGAAATATTTTTGGTTAGTTTTTTTAACTTATAGTCTAATAAAAATTTAACTTGAGAGAGCTCAAGGTACCGCCAGTTATTGGCAGCAAAAAATTAGGTAGAGGTGATTGAGTCGATCCCCTCACCGGTTTGAATAGGGTTTAGCTTAATCAAATAAACAGTATAATATTTAAAATCGACCTCTTGCAACTTCTCAGACATTTTGAGTTTTCAGAGCATTGTTTTAAAAGGAGGCCATGAAGTCAAAAATAACCTGCTGATTGGTATGCAATTTTATAACAAATTGGACTATAATTTTGTCCTGAATCTGGTATTCTTTTGTTGTTGTTTTGCAAAAAATTAATAAACTCACCACTTCTAGAAATATTTTTATTTACAGCAGTTTCAGCATACATGTCAAACAACAAAGACTATTGCTGACAGAAATACACTTTCATTCAGTCATCTGTTCCTGACAGAAACACACTTTCTAAAGAACATATACATCAATGCAATTCTAAAGGTTATTTTTGTTGTGGGTTTTTTTTAGGTGGGAGTACATTAAAATTGTAAAATTTGAGGGTGGTATATTCAATAGGATAGTTTTTCGGAGTTTCACTAAAATTTTTATATAATCCATATTTATTATGTATAAAAAATAAATTGTGTGTAGGTCAAGATGCAAATGGACGCATTTATTGCTCATTGGTTACAGAAGGTGAAAAGTTCTTTATTACAAATGGAAGTGTTGTTGGTTGTAGAGGAATCCACAGTGAAAAAATTTTACTTGACAGTATACTGCAACAAGATCGCAAGGATATCAGCACATTCAAATTTGAATTAGATATTGTCCAGGTGTGTAGACTTGACTCTTTGCAATTTATTCACTTGTTTTTTGCTTGTAGCACATTCAGTTGTTGCACATTTTTATTAATTTTGTCACTACTATTTATTCTTTGTCTTAATTTTACTTCTTTGTTTAATTTTATTTGTAGCTTTTAATCTCAATTAAAATATTTAATTAAATCTGCAAGTTTCAAGAAAAAAACAATTTGTGCGAAGATCTTCATTGGTCACAATATAACTGAAAATTTTTTTATATAAATAATTATAAGTAGAATAATTGAATCTACTATTCCATTGATAAGTAAAAATGCTATTAAATGATAAATTTGAGATTCTGTCACTCAGTGAGGTGTAATAATAACAATTACAAGAATTATTGAGAATAATGTCTTAAAATAGGTTCTTCCAAGTTCTGCCATTGACTAGTCCCAGGGGTTCAAGGGTATTCAACCTTGGCATCCATTTTGTTTTCAAATGTTTCTAATTTTGATAAATCACCCTCCATGTTTTGTAAAACATCAAAGACACAACTTTTGGTTGCAGCAAAACGATACAATGGGTGGTTGTTTTCTGATCATTTCCTTATAGACTGCTTGTTTTTATAGAACCTTGCAACAGTAATTTCTGTTTTTCTTCTAAGTTTCTTTGGCTGTAAATTCTAGTCTAGATTTTGAATATCCTTGTTTCATATAAAAAAGGAAATTTAATCCTGTGCATGTTTCTATAATCCACAACATACTTGTTTGTTATTATTTTTATTAGCTTATTTAATTATAATTATTTTATTTAATTTCTTTGTAAATGCAAATTTTGTTTAAGGCTGGAATTTTACTGAATGGCTTGCAAACATGTCAACAACAAATAACACCATCATTTAAGCAGTTTGTCACTGAAGTAGGATCAATTGAAGGAGATATCAAAGCAGTCACTGAAGAGCTTCAGAAGGCTTATGAGAAAAGCTTACGGGCCGTAAAATGTTTTGCTAACAAGGCTGTTAAGGTAATATTTTTTTAAAGGTTGAATAGTAGAGGTAAAGTAAATTATAGGTGGATTTATTGTCTTTCTTTAATTTTGACTTAAAACTTAAAAATCAATTATATACCCTATTGTTTACAATCTTTAGAGAGTTGCTCCCTAATTTTTTTATTATTATATACTGTAAAGACAGAAATTTGACAAGTCAGTTCTGTTTCGAATAAGAATATTATTTTTGTAACATTTAATTATAAATATTAATATTCACGTGATAAAAAATCTTTCTATTGTTTATTTTTCTATATAAACAAACAACATCTTTTATTTCATTTAGCTTGAAAATGATGTTAAGATGACATCGAAACGTCGCTCATTATTATCATTGATATTTATAATTAAATGTTACAAAAATAATATTCTTATTCGTAATTTTTTAAAATTTGAAATAAGATTAACAAATAACAACCATCAGGAATTTTCAAACAGAACTCTATGTTTGTTTAAAAATTTCAGAAAGGTTCTGAAATAAACTTATAGTTATATGTTAATTTGCATATTCTAACTTGGATTTTGGTGCATTTACCTCCAAAATTTGTTTCTTTAGTTAGAGTTGTTGTTTGAACACTTCTTAAACCAGATGATCATCATATGAACAGATGAACAGGCTGGTGTTGTGGATAATGTCAAACAAAACACTTTATTGTTAAGTTAGAATCTGCAGATCAACATAGTATAAAATTTGGAATTTTATAATATTTATTATTGGTTTTTGTTCTGTTGAGACATCTGTGCGATCAAATTTGAAAACGTATGTTAAAAAAGTGTTTTAAAGTTCATAATATGATATCAAAATTATGTAATTTTTTTTAGATGAGGGAACTTCTTGCAAAGATATGTTTCGGGTTGTAAACTTGAAGCTAAACGCCTCAAGTAGTATTGGGATATGTTCTTTGGAAGCCAGTCACAATGAAACTGTGAAAGTATCACTTGTATTAGTATCACAGAAGCTTGTTGTGATTTCATCCTCAAATGGAAGTGATGTTAACCTCTTGCTGGTTGCTAATAATGTTTCTATGGATGTAACAGGATTTTATAATGCAATCGTCAGATTCAAAAATGGATCAACAATTCATCTGAAGTTTGAAGTCAACGTATTTGGTAAGTTTGTTTCAGTAATTATTTTGTTTTGTTACTGTATGTTTGCTGTCAATTTAATTTTCAATTTAGTTGATTGTAATTTGAACATTCACATGAAAAAATCTTCTGACAATGAAATATGAAATATTGATTAGTTATTAACTGGTAAACATAAAGATTGATTACTTTCTTACTTCTGGTTGTTGCCAAGGCAACACGATGAGAAATGAGGAGGCCAGATGTCCCTGTCAGCCATACTCTTTTCCAGATCTTCCACATTTTACATTAGGATGTCACACAATGGAATATTGACACAGGTTGTACCCTGCTTTCCTCTCTTTATTGTACCATGCGTTGTTTGTATGCTCTCAACTGTTAAGTAATGGAAAATTGATTCAGATCTTTTTCCATTGATTTTTAGTTCAATTTTTAGACAGTCCCCTTCTTTCTGCATAGCAGTATTCTGGCTTGATTGATTTCATTTTCAAAATCATTATCAGTGATTGACTTGGCGGGTGTGAAGTGAAACCAAATTCTTTTTCTTTACTTTCTATTCCCCATTTCATTGCAAAGTCAAAGAATATTACAAATAGAAAAGGCACCAGAGTGTCATCTTGCAAGACACCTATATGAAGATTTCAAAATAGTCAGTATCTCCATTTCAAGATTTGACTTTTGCTTTCATGATTTTTCAGTAGATTTCCATGATAGCATTCACAATTGGTTCAGGAATGCCATATGCTGCAAGAACAGCAAGTTAATACTATCAAAAATTTCACAGAAATCAATGAATACCATCATGGCAGGAAGATGTTTCTTTTTATCTCATTAAAGCCCTCTTTACACGGCGCTTTTCAACCCAGGTTCAACCCAGGTTGACCCCATTAAGGGTTTGTTTAATGTTGGCCTACATATTCAAACGAAATGCCAGATTGTCAAGGACTATGCGCAATGCAAAACGACAAGTTGCTGACAGAAAACGATTGGCTTTCAAGCAACTTTGGTGGCCTCGTGATAGGCCTAACTCCCAATATGTCATCAAGCTCCTTAAAAAATGAACACGGTTTTCTTTTGTTTCCAGAGTTGTTGCTATCTTTTACTTTCTTATAACGTTGCTTTAGCTATTTTATTGTTTCTCTAATTTGCTGGAAGCTTCTAACAGAACCCTGTTAAGTGAGTCGTTTTGCCATTTCCACAATATCTCTCGCATATTTACGCATATTTCTTTTTCCATTTTGCTACTTTAAAAAGCACTTCTTTGTGAACACAATGAAAAATATGCCAAGCTTCCAAGATAAAGCTCAAAAATAGCACCTTTTTCACAGAATAAACACAATATATCGCATGTGCTCTAATTTCCCTCAACCCAGGTTGGCCCCAAGTTCACTTCACACGACACACAACCTGGGCTGAATCCAGGTTGAACCCAGGGGTGAACCCAGGGTGAGCCTCTTTACACAACAAAAATGAAACCTGGGTTGGGGTCAACCTGGGTTGAACCTGGGTTAAAAAGTGTCGTGTAAAGAGGGCTTAAATGATCCTTCACAAGATTAGCACCTGCGTTGTTGTGTAGTGACATAGTCAACACCTTAGTTCCTTTTCAACAATGAGTTGATTTTTGGGTGCCAGAGACATAGTAAGAGAAATGCCTCTGTAGTTGTCTGTGCAACCGAGATCACCTGATTTAGAGACTTGGTTGAAATTTTGGATTGAAAACTCGCCAGGTTTTTGTCATTCTGTCAGTAATTTATTGCTGAATATATAAGTATAATGTCGTTGAAGTTGATGCATTTCAAAACCTCTGGCATCCATCTTTCTTCAGTGGGAGCTTTTCCTTTTTTTGTTTGTTTCCTTACCTTAACAACATCGTCCAGTGTAAATTCACCATCATAAATGTTGAATTTTCGTAGAAGATGCTGAATTTCCTTGTGTGGAAAACGCCTGAAGGTGTCCCAAGTAGATTTTTTAATTAATTGAACCACAATTGTTTTCCATTCCTTTCATCTTGTCTGATTTGCCTGATTGATTAGTAGTTAGTAAACAGACACTTGTGAACATTTTTGGGTGCCTTTAGTTTTTATAATTTTAAAATGTGAAATAAGCTCAGAAGCGCTTGATGTATTATATATATTTCCAAATATGTTGCAACAAGCTACTATTATCATGTTTGAATTTATTCAAGAAATATTGTGGTCAAATAACTAGATTTTTCACGGGATTTTTCACAACGCATTTCAGCCAAAAGTCTAGTGGTGTATAGCCAAGTCTTGCGGTGGAAAGAAGGGGTGGCCAAACGATTTGACTTTTTGCTCGACTTTTCACTCAATGTTTTGAGAGTCTTGATATCGATCTATTTTATTTCGATTTTGTTTTCCCAAAATAAATCTTAAAAATGTTTTGGCGCTGAAACGAAAATAACGTTCAGTTGCTGTAACATATTTTTCTTCCTGATTTGAATCCGAGTCTTCACCAGGTATTTCAAAGTCATAATCTTTCCCTCCACAAACTTTCTTTTTCTCTTCTTATCCATCTTTGAAAAATGTTCTAGGTGCATGTTTGGTTCTGATTTCTTTCTTCACGAGCAGTGTTGAGAGAAGAACAAAAACTTGTTCTGCGTTGGCAGGAAAACATTGATCAAAAACTCTATATGAGCATGCTCATGGTCAACATTTTAGATCACCAGGCCAAATGACAAAACTTTACCCGACAACACCTCTGAACAATGAAAATTGAATCCCATACTCTCAACATTTTTTATCAAGATCAAACTTCACTATACATGCTGGACAGACACCGCTATACATATGTAGAGGAGGTGGCCTAATAACTAGACTTTTTACAAGGTTTGTGTATAGTGAAAAATCTAATTTTTTGGCTTTGGGCTTGAGTCTTGACCGATATTCTAAACTAAAGGCTCTATTTTTATTAATTTTTACAACAAAATTTGACTGAAATAGTCTGCTAATGACCAAAGAGAAAAATAGAAGGCCTCTTTTCTTTAAAATATTCCGTTAATGTCAGCGTTTTGATGATCATAGCTCCTTAAGAAAATTACAAAGCTTATAAAGTTAAATAGAGGAAATTAATGGTACATGTGTGTTATTTGCTTGAAATCATTAGACATTCATTTACAAGTATATCCTAAAGCTGATAAAATAAGCTTTCCAGAAACCGTTATCCTGTTTTTGTTTGTTTTACTTTTAGAAAAGTATGATAATTTTTATGCTTTTTTAACAAATGCTTTTCATTGCCCTAGTGCATATTCTTTACAGGAAAGTGTGGATTTTAGGAAATATTCCGTTAAGCTCAGCGTTTTGAGGGTCATGATTACTTAAGAGAATTACAAAGCTTGTAAAGTTAAGTAGAGGAAATTAATGGTACATGTGTGTTATTTGTTTTAAATCATGGAACACAAGTGTACACATTATATGAACTTAATCCTAATGCTGACATAGTAAGCTTTCTAGAAACCGTCATCCTCTTTGTTTTTTGTTTGTTTTACTTTTAGAAAAGTATGAAAATTTTATGCTTTATCTGACATGTCCTTTTTAGTGCTCTGGTGCATATTCTCTACAGGAAAGCCTGAACTTAAAGTCAATTATATATTTTGTAATTTTTTGTCATATTATTTAGTAATTTTTTCATTTTGTGTTTTTTTTCAGATTATCCACCATTACCGGTAAACAAACCATCGCCTTGTAACGACACTAATTCATTTTGTTTTGAATTTTATTTTCATCCCATACCATCTGATGTGAAATATTGGTTCAATTTATCTTCATCATGTGACAATGTGCTCAAATCTGTGCCAATTCCATGCAGTTTTGATCATGGCGCAAATGTATCTGTACTGACATGCAAGAAACAAGACCTAGATGGTTGTAAAGTGAAAAATATCATCGATTGTCCTTTTTATGTCAATCTATTTGGTGTTAACAAAGTAGGACTTCAAAGAAACAAAAATTATCTCCTTTACCTTGATGGTAAGTTTTATCTGAATTCTTTAATTACTTGATCATAGTGGTGGTAAACTTACTTAAGCAGTGTCAAATAGATCTTGGTTATTGTGTATATCCAATATTTTAGCAAGAAGAAGAAAAGATTAGAAAACTTTGAAATAAGAACTATTAGAAAATACAAACCTAAATTTTCTTTTTTACCTTGATGGTAAGTTTTATCTGAATTCTTTAATTACTTGATGATAGTGATGTTAACTTACTTACGCAGTGTCAAATAGATCTTGGTCATTGTGCATATCCAATATTTTGGCAAGAAGAAGAAAAGATTTGAAAACTTCGGTTTGGAAATGAGAACTTTTACAAAATAAAATACAAACATTTAATCATTGAAATTTAACATCAAGAAACTTTTACAATCAGTTCAGCCAAACGTTCCAGCGAGAAAACTTAAATTCAACAATGTCACCTTAGATGTGTTTTGGAACAGGACACATTGAGTGTAGACAAGATCCTTGATTTTGTTACTATTCAAACTTGCAGCAAAAGATTGCCCCAAGACTTTATCATTTGTATGTATCATTTAATTTGTCTCATTTAAAAGGATTGACGCAGCATGATGGTTCTTTATAATTATTTTTTTTTCCTCAGTAATGATTTCCTCACAAGTCGTTCGAAATATCGTTGTTAAACAAACGTTACCTAGAGAACTGACACTGTATTGGCAGCCACCTAGTTGCAGTACTCTTGAATTTTATCAAAAATGGAATTTTAAAAGATGTGGGGAAGCAGATTCAAAAAAAGTATGTTTAAGCTCATATTCATATTTTATAATTGCATCAAGTGAGATAAAAGCATATTTAAATGCTTGAAATGCATTATAATTTGATTGTGCTACTCGTGGCATGAGAAAGCACCTGACTGTGTGTTTTTTTAAGTGATTTTGCAGGAAATGTTATAGAATTTTGTCGATAATTACGTTATTTATTATGTTTAAATAGATAAAGATAGTATATATCAGGTGACCCAAAAAGTCTCCGCTCAAAACCTGTGAGAATAAAAATTTCATATTGGACACAAAGCGATGTCGGAAGGGCAAACATAGATTTTAGGATATCATCCAGTCATCTGTGACTACATTTACCTGTCCAAAACTTGAAATTAAAATTATCCCAATGTGTGAGCTTTTAAGTTAATTTGAAGAAACAGCATTTATTGCCAGTGCATGTTTGGACATTAAAGCAACCTACTTGCTTTAATGGTGGCTTTGGAGTTTACAAATTGAAAAGATTCACTCGTTAAACTTCCAAGTCAGTATTGGAGCAACCAGGTTATTTTTAATGTCAAAATGTGAACCGAAAATGAATGGCGTTGCTTAAAATTGACTTAAAAGCTCGTGAATGAAGACAATTTAAATTTCCAGTTTGGACAGGTAAACGTAATCACGAATGGATGATATCCCAAACTCATGCACTGATCATACTCCCAAGTCGATATAGGAGCAAACAGGTTGTTTTGTGTCAAAATGTCGACTTAAGACTGTAAGAATGAGGTCAATTTTAATTTTCTATTTTGGACGGGTAAACATATTCCAAACCTCAAGTTTACCCTTCGGTCGCTTTGAGTACAATTTAAATAGCTTCGAGGATTTTAAGCTACAGTTCTGCAAACAGAGATAGTTGTTTTGCGTCACCCGGTATGTTACTTTGATTTTTCATACAAGTGCAAGAAAATTAAGTAAGATAAAGAAATATCCAATCTTGGTGCATTTTTAAACATTAAGACCCCGTTTACATGTGAACGGATCCGTTCCCAGAAAGGTGACGATAGGCATTGCAACATTTTGAATTCACATCACAACATTTTGAAGCTTTACAATCATTTAATACTGCTATCAACAACGCTGTCTCTTCATCAACCAAACAAAAAACGAATGCTTTGCTGCTCATTGTTGCTCGGATACCATTTTTGATTTGGTATGACCAAAGCTTGCATCGTTTATGTTCTGCATTTGCGCGCCAATTTGTTTTCATTATTGCGCATGTTCCACAGGATGGATCCGAATTGGATCCGTTCTCACTTAAACGCAAATAATCTTGGATCCGTTCACGTGTAAATGCGACAATAATTTGTGTATCGTATCCAAATGGATCCGTACTTTTTTCTCTCGTGTAAAAGGGGTATAAATTGTTTTGACTCACTCTGAGTAACACATACATTCGAAAAGCGATTGTGGAGGAAATTTAGCTTAAATATTACTGTTTCTCAATGCATTTGATAAAAGTGACTTCAACTAGAAGTTTGATACCTTGGTTGAGTTATGCTCAATGACAACGAAAATTTATGATTTCATCAAAACTAGAAGTTATTTTTCATGTGTACATCTGAAAATTGGCTGAAAAAATATTGATCTATCAATAAATGGGAGTTACCAAAAGGGATAAATACATTGCAGTAAATTGAATTCTAAAAATGTTTATGTTCCTAGAAATATTTTGTTTCCTAATTTATGATTTTAGCACAGTAGGGTATGCACACAGGCTAGGATGCAGTGTAAGACATTTTCATATTATTTTAGCTATCATCAAAGGTGTTTGGCGGTAACAAAGCAAGAATACCAGGCTTGGAACCATATACCAAATACACGATATGCATAAAGTCTTGGAGAATGTATTATGGAAATAAGGAGGCTGCTGCGTGTGTTAATGCTGTAACGTCTGAGGATAGTGAGTATAAATTAATTTTTTTGATTTTCAATCAAGCTGTATCTGCCTTCATTAAAAAAATTAGACAATGAAGATTAGAGTGGAAACCTGATTGGTCAAGAAAAAGAAATCTGCTGTCATTTAGATACTGGTACAGATGGTTATAAACAAGTTGTTCAGAGAGTTTGATAGGAAGGACAGTAGTTGACAGTTACACTTATCAGTCTTATCTCCTTCTTTGAAAACAGGAGTGACCCAAAAAGCCTCCAGAATTAAGAAAATTGGCCTGTTTTAAAAGAACTATTAACATGGAAAGCCAGGAAAGTCTCAATGAAGGGCATGGCTAGTTTGAGAAAATAACTGGAAGTACTATCATTTCCAGGGCTCTTTCCTGTGTTTAGTTTTCCAATTGGTTTTCTGTTATCTCGAAGCAAAGAACTGTCCAGTCTTTTTACTTATCTTTTTACTTACGAGTATGTCAATAGCTAAGGGATAGAAAACAGCTGAGGCATATAATTTAAGGAACATTTTAGATGACAAATCTATATTGAAAACGGTAATTGATTGAACGATAATCTAAGTCAATTGTAGGCTATCGATACCCATACTTTGGCTAAAACGTTGTAAAAAGTTTTATAACTCGAACTTAACAAACTAAATGGGGATTAACTATATTTTTATGTAAGCGAAATATTTCCTTGCTGTTGAACTACACATAATAATCGTTTGGTTAAGGCCATATTTTTATTGTTGTGGTATATATATAGTTTGAATAGTTTTTTCAAATTTTTTAAATTAATACAGAACCATCAAAGTCTCCAAGAATATTAAACCATTGTAACCCTGTTTCAACTGGCAACACATGGAAGTGTGACATCCAGTGGCAGGTATTTATTTTTACATTTTATTTTAAATTTATTTAAAGAGTGTTAACCTTCAATCCGAAGATTAATTGTCAAGGAGCCCACAATTCAAGAATTTAAATTTAAAGTAGATAAATTTAATCTGAAAACAGTTGAATACTAAGAATCTAAATTTGCAAAAAGCCTATTTACAATTTACAGTGCATATATGAACGTTCAAAATTTAAGAAAAGAAGAAAAGAGGAAATTTATAGTTTAAAGCCGTTTATGGAAGATGCCTGTTTAGACATAGCTGAGAGGCTATTTCTGAAAGAAAAACATTTTTGCTCGTTAGTGGAATCTTTCTTTGGAAACTTTGTTGGTCTGTCATGGTGTTCCGAAGGCTACATGAGGAAAATTGTGAGGTTTCGGTGAACATTTCACAGAAGTACTTTAGAGCCAGATCATTCTTGGATTTGTAGACCATTGTATTTGTGTCTGAACTTATAAGTTCATTAATGGTCTTTCTTCCAATCATTTCTATACGTGGTTTAACTATGGGCATCAAAACTGTTATTGTTATTGTTAAAATTCTTGTTAGAAATTTTTGAACCTGATTTATTTTAGTACTTTCCCAATCATTCCCAAATCAAGATTTTTGTTAATTATTTTTAAAGTATTTAGTCTTTCAAACTACTTCGAGGTTATGATATTGAACTTGCAATCAAATTGTTCGTCTGAAGTTTTGAGAGTTTTATGTTTAGGTTTTGTACTGATAAGCATGTTATGAGTTTTGGTCGCGTTTAATTCTGACAGCTTATTAGCCTTTAACCATACATATAAAAGCACCCATCAAATTCAATATATGTGTATTTTTACAAGCATGCAATAAATGCAATGAAAGCCATGATGAAATGCTATATGTATATATATATATATTTGTAAGTTTTAGACGATGGAAGTGGAAATTTTATACTTTTCTCAGATTATTTACTCGAATACTTGTAATGAGTTTTATTTTTCATTTTTTATTTTTTATTCTTGTTTTTTTGTTTTTTATTTTTTACCAAATACTTTAATTTTTTGACATGAACTCAATTTATTTATCTCATTTTTCCAAGGGTATTTCAACGAAATACTGGAATGGCATGATCAATTATACGACTATTGAGATTCGCGATGCCAAGAAGCTCAACATACCAGCAATCAAACGTTTCATCCCTATCAATAAGACACACTATTCCATCAATGGACTTTCGAAAGAATCAAGCTATTACGTCACATTGAAACTTTGCACCAAGGGAGGTTGTAGCATGTCTAAAAAGACGCATATCTCCTTCCAGAAACCAGGTATATATGTTGTGCAGTAAACTTTTTTTTGGGGGGGGGGGGTAATTAGTGCTAAGGCATGCGGGGTAAGAGTAATCAATCCACACTTTTTTAAATCTTCAGGAAAATTTTAGTTTTCTTGGTTCACAAATGGAGATGTGGTGACTATTTAAGTTTGCGCCGGAACTTCTTATTTGGATTTTTGGAAGTTTGAAATATTATATGACGTAATTTACTTTTGTGTTTAAAATGATGTCAGCTTCAGCTATTCTCAAAACTCTTTTATTTTATGTTACAATTGATAGTTTTGGAGACAAGCAAGCTGACATTTATGCGTAAGTTTTTGGCTTAAGTGCAAAGAGCTCATGTATGCCTGAGTACGTAATCCCATCACCCCATGACAGTAAGGATAATTTATAAGCAGTTTTAGCAACATTTTAGAAATTAAAATGCAGACAGTTCAATCTCTCGAACTCAAATTCACGTAACTTACACTCCTTGTTAACTCGAATTGTTTTGCACATCTCTTGGTAGCTTCCAGTTAACATCTCTTGGTAGCTTCCAGTGTTGATTTAGGCTTGTTTATCTCGAAAGTCTCCATCTCGAACAAACTTTGAGTTTAAATAGCAGGGTTATTATTTTAAATTTAACTTAATTTTAAAATGTGCTACTTGGTTTATCCGCTTTGCCAAGGTTTTGTTTTGTTCTGCTTTGAATCTGGGGACGATTTGTTTTCTTACAGCTCGACAAAACGGGCCTGACTTTAATTTTGTTTCAAAGATGAAGCAGGCTTCAGATAGTACGGGAGAGTTATTACGGTACCTGACCAACTTTGACTTTTTGTGTTTTTTTTTTCTATATTCCATTAAACATTTTACTAACACGATGCAAATTACGTTACATGCAAACTGCTTTACAATACTACTAGGACAATACCACGGGGAGCAGAAAAATATGTCTATCCATTAAAAACATGTCTACCCCATGGCCATTACAGAGAAAAATAAAGCTACGCGTAACTACTAAACAAGCAAAAAATTAAAAAATCAAAAGATACACAGTAGAGAACTTTATGGTTACATGAACAGAGGCGAATTTTGTAACAATAGTGAAATTGACACACTAGTTTCAAAGCGATTATCCCTCGAGAGGAAAGAAAAACTCTCTCAACTAGAAAACGAAAGCAAACAATGTTGCGGAGAAGATGTTTTCATTTTCCAGTTGAGAGAGTTTCACTTTACTCTCGAGGGGTAATCGCCTTAAAATCAATGTGTAAATTCGCATCTGTTGGTTGCATGTCCAAGTTGTTTGAACAAATTTAATCAAAACGACTAGAGTTGTGGATGTTGACGCAACGTTGACACAAGGATTTCTCTGTTGCACTCATCAGTAAGGTGCTTATCACCATACGGTAATATCTGTGTTAGATCATTTTATGAAAGGTTAGTATATCCAATTTTTGAGAAAAGATGTTAATTAGTTTTAGTTTCAGGCACATAAATTTGCTATTCTCGCAAGGTATGGGTTCCTGCATATGGTAAGGCGGCCCCGATCCTTCCTCTTGATGTGACCACACCTCGTGATTCCTCTTTGCCTTTTTGCCTGGGTTTACAGAGAGTTGGCAGCTCTCCTCACACTTTAACAGCAAGTATGACCTTGGTGGGATTCGAGCTCATGACCTTATGATCGTGAGCCAGGCGCCTTAAACTAGTCCACCCTTGTGTAACGAGGAATAATTCATTAGTAAGATTAAAAAGGAAGGAATTTTAAAATTGCATAAATTAGCTAGCTGCTTTGGTTTAATTTTCATTGTTTTTTCTTCAGAGAAACCTTCGAGTGGTATTGATTTTTTTAAAATGGGGATCGGCATTCTAATCGGAGTTCTAGGTTTGGTACTTTTGGCGCCTGTGGCTATCTGGATAATTAGAAGTCGAACCACAAATATCAGGTTTGTTTTCTTAACAAATATTGACAAACATCAAATTTTTAAGGTTTGATACCTTGCTTGCCAAAATTTCTAATTTCTAAGTAATCCTTGAGCTATACAAAAAGAAAAAAAACAATAATGGCTTTCCAATGTAGTATTTTGGGGATTGCAGCCGCAAAAATCCACTATTTTTGGTTTCATGGAGTATAACTCGGTGATTAGTTGGTAGATTTTGGCAAACAAAGTTTCAAACTATAAACCAAAGCCTTTAATATCAAATTCAAGCAACAAAGTAATTATCAACATTAATTAAACACCCAATAAACCGGTCTGAAAATCCTCATGTGAAGGCCTCTAAAGCTCCTTCACAGCAGCTTTACAAACGTGGGAACATTTTGCCCCCCCCCCTCCCCCGTGCATATAAAACTATAAAAATTCCCGTGTGACCCAAATTAATTTCAACCTTTAAGAAATCATAAAAAAATTATTTTGTTACCAACTGTGCTTATTTTTGCCCAGTTATGTAGAGAGAAGGTCAAATTATAGATCACAACATTGAATAATCTAGCAGTAGCTTGATCTTTTCACGCCCGTATTTATAACATTTTAATAGGAAAGTACTATAGGACCTTCATTTTCCAGGGGGGAGCGCAGACAATCGAATGTAATTAAAAAAATGAACTTACGTTAAAACATTTTACATTAATATAAAGTTCTGTCCGCGGTTATCTCCTGAGACTGTGAAGTTTTATGTTGTTTACTAAGAGGCCATATAGCCCTTCTACTAGTGAAAAACTCAAGCACAGTAAAATTAAATGTTTTATGAGCGATCTCGTTTTGATGCATGTCATCAAGTTTTTATAAATAATCATCAAATATTTTCCTTCCCACCATTTTCTTATTTCCGCCATATTTTCATTCTCACCCTTTTTTCATTCCCATCATGGCTAGAAATTGTTATTTGGTTCTTGTGACCAAACAAATTTTGCCTTCAAATTTCCTGCAAGATATTGGTAATTTAACATAATAAACAATGTAACTTTCGAAAAAATCATACAAAATATTTCTGCAAGATCGCTTTTTGAAAAGAACTCCTGCCACTGCTGTTCACACAGTCGGGTGGTTTTTCATGCCATGATACTCATCGTTACAAATTTTAGAAATTTAAGCATTCGTAAAGAGAGCAGAAATTATGCAAATATGCAACACTGCTTAACAAAGGGCTAAAATACCAATTTTTTTTTAATTCATTTAGCCTTTCCCATGGTTGCTGATGAATAAAGTTTTAAGATTAGTAGCTTAACAAATTTTTCATAGTACTTGAAGATTTAATTGTTTTACAGGCATCGAAGAATTGACGATGAACCAGATGGTTTCATGGAAGATGATAACCCAAATATTATTAACCGGCCTGAAGAAATTCCAAGCCCAGGAAGTGTATGTTAAAATTTTAAATTATTATAGCAAGACATCTGTCAGGGATACCAAATAATTCTGGGTATCCCTGAACATGGGGAGAAATAAGAGAAACGAATGGGAAATGAATAGCCGAATTCAGAAACAGAAAACAGCTTACTAACAATTAATAGTAAAATATATGATTGCGAGGCACAAGGCTTTAGTAAAATAATGACCATCTGGTTCAAATTTAAATTTTGATCTTGAGAAGTTTTCAGGAGTGCCTCTATAAAAGCTCGAAAGATTATAAATAATGTTGGACATTTTTTGTAGCTATGTATATGTCTTCGTTACTTTTTTTGCGTCTGATTTTTTATAAGAGCGTTCAGATTGACATTTGGCCTAATTTTAAGAATGTAACAAGATTATCCCCAGGCTGAAACTTAAAAATATATAAAATGCAATATTTTGGTGTATTCAGTAATAAACCATCACACAGCCACAACAGAACAAAATAAAATATTCAGAATATACTTATACTAAAGTTGTTACTAAAGTGATTTTAGTGACAACCAAGTTAAAATAACAAAAATAACAGCCAAGACAAGGAATATATTTGTTGGTACTTGAGACCGAGGTAAATTGAAAAACTTCCTGTAAAGTTACTCATTGGAAAATTTTCCTGTGACCATTGGTCACACCACCAGGTGCTTTTTCATTTCCTGATTAGCAGAAATTGGAGCATTAATGATTTTGCTGCACTGATCTAAGGTTTGATTTGCTAAAGGCTACTTGAAAGATGCTTAAATGTAAACCATCTAATATAAAGCAATAAAAATACTGTTGTGAATGTCTGAATTACGATGCATTAATAGATATCAAATTTTGCAACATTACATATAAATATCATACACATGATTATTTGTAACTAATTATGCAGAATAAATTAGACAGGTTTCTGGACGGAGAAGTTAAGATTGGGCGTAGATATCAGATATATTTCTGACACACCGATGTCTTTGAAACCTTCAATGTCTTTGGAAAATAATCTGCCATTTTATCAAAGTTTGTTTATATTTTGAGTCTAGCCAATCACACCGCATAATTTAGATCACGTGTTCATAAATACTGGCGATTGATAAGCCAAAAAGTAAACAAACTGGTGACTGAAGTAAACAAATATTTTATGCTTCTGTAATAAATTTGATTGTAAGTAAAACTATAATAATTCCTATTTTCCCCATAACAGTAGTAACAAGAAGAATGTAATCAACAGTAAATTCCTTTCTTGATATTTCGACTAATCTATGTTTTTTAGCTACAATCTCTCACCCAATATGTTGCTATGCTTCTTTTATTAAAATGTATTGCATTGATTTGACCATAAGAATAAGACGTAATTCTTTTAGGGGCACAAATTACTATCATACTACATAGGTGAAAGTTGACGATTTTCTTGAATTTTGTATTTGCAGTTGATTCCACGACAAAGGGATGATTCTTCAGCAGAGCATATATACGAAGATGTAATGAGGCCACCATACGACACATTGCCACCAGATATTGGACAAAATGTTTTGAGGAATCATTTATACAATCAAGACGGAACCCAATCAAATTCTTACGAGGACTTTTCGGAGGCGTCATGTTTTAATCCGTTAGATACTGGTAGCTTGGAAGACAGTGATAGCACTTATCCAAGGTCAGATAGCTTTGAACTGGAATCTACTAGAAGTAGTATATCATACTCAATTGAAACTCAACCGTTGATGACCACGTCTGACTTGAAGCTATGATCTTAGGTGTTTTAATCAAACCTGTATTTTGCAGCAAGATATGTAAAGCATCGTTTTGTTTTCAGCTGTTGCCAAAGAATTTTTTGTGTTAAAAGTCACCGATGACTTTGTAGTTTGGAACACAAAACCTTCTGTGAGTCAGGCGTTGCTCGACAAAGCTTTGATTTTAGGTTCCGTTAGAACCAAGCAATTATTCTGCTGCTAGAATTTGACTCATAAAACTGGCTTTTTTAAGACTAAGCTACGATTTTAGGTTCCCTTAGAACCAAGCATGTGTTTTGCTGTTAGAATTTGCTGTCAGAACTTGAGTCACAAAACGTTTGTGGCTCAGCCTTTTTAAGACTAAGCTTTGATTTTAGGTTCGCTTAGAACCAAGCAATTATTCTGCTGCTAGAATTTGCTGTCAGAATTTGAGTCACAAAACTGGCTTTTTTAAGACTAAGATTTGATTTTAGAATAAAAAAAACGAAAACGACGCAAAAAAAATGATAAATTCAATAGTATGTTTGATGATAATATTTTGCCCTATCATACAGGGCTTCTTTAAGGCAAAATGATTTTAGGTTTCCTTAAAACCAAACGAGTATTTGGTAATAAAATTTAAGTATCGCTTTATTTTCAATTTGTGTCATAGACGGTTTTGTGTTTCAAACTGAAAATCATCGGCGACTTCGTAGTTTGGAACACAAAACTGTCTGGGACTCAGTGACTAAAGCTACTTTTTGAGAATATAATTATATTGAACCAAATACGTAGATAAAGGAAACGCTTGCATTTATACTTGAATTGATAGAGTAGAATTAGTGTAATATATTTATATATCTAACCCTTTCACGCCTGGATTTATTTCCAGTTAGCAAACAAATACTACATTAGTTTTTGTTTAACAGCTGGTAGCAATACAAATTCAATTTGAGTGATAACGTAAAAAGACATTTCCCAAATTTCAAATTTTTGCAAAAAAGACTCCTAAATTTAAATACTTTATTGAAAATGTAATTCAATGCAGAAAAAATCACATAACTATACGGTCAATAGAACTCTTACTATGCCCAACCATAGCCAATTAGCCTAGCCTCGTTTCCACTTAAAGGGTTTCACACGAAAACGACTCTAGTCTTGACAAAAGAAAATTTAAGAGAGTTTATCGCAAGAAGGTCATAAAGGAGTTCTAGTAACCATGCGACGATGCTGTCTTTTTTCAGTGACAAAAAACTTTTTTTAAGGGAATTCCGGGAAATGTATGGAATGAATAAGTAATTGGCTCTCTGAAAATAGAATTTTTTACAATATTAATGGCTTATGTAAACAGAGGCAAATTTTCAAATAACAGTGAAATTAGCACATCAATTTCAAAGGAATTATCCGTTGCAAACAATAAGAAATCCTCCTAACTGGAAAATGTAAACAAGCGAAGCCATGCAGAGTTGCGGAGGAGATGTTTACATTTTCAAGTTGAGTTTGGCTTTGTTTTTGACGACTAATCTCTTTGAAATTTGGGTGTTAATTTCACTATTGTTACAAAAGTTGCTTTTGTTGCTCATGTATCATTTCTAGAAGTGAAAGGGTTGAATAGAGTTACAATATCATCAAGAATTGAACTACGGTAAAAACCCGCATATAAAAAACACACTTGAGAACCTACAGGCTGACTTTTTAGAGAGAACAATATATAAAGCAATAGCCTATTGTTTACGAAACAATGCCCTGGATAAAAATCTGGTTTCTTATATGCAGGTCTTTACTATATAATAACGTATAATCACGTTTCACATTCAGTAGATTCCCGCTATCAAAGACTGCAAATTAGTAAACTTATGCTCAAAATCTTTAGGAGAACCATATAAGGACAATAGAATGATTTAATAAACATGAGGCTAAATCCAAATATATAGTTTCTTAATAGCGGGGATCTGCTGAACTATATTGAAGATGATAAAATTTATAGAAACTGCAACCTTTTACCCAGAGCTTTTTCGTTGAGAAGAAATACCCTGCAGGTTAACTGCAAATGTTGCGTAAATGTATGCAAATTCATAAATTTATTCCGCATCAAAAGAATTCATTTTTCGAATTCTTCACTGGCTAATCGTTTTTCATATTCGAATTTGGAATCTCTCGAGATTCAGTCGAATGTTAATTTATAGTCTTATTGTTTCTCGTCAGCCAATGAAAACGCACAAACCGCCAGGTGTATTGTATGAAATTGCCATGGGCACGAGGTTGATGAAACTGCTGTTACGTTTCAACAAGATTAGAAAAGTTTTATTTATGCAATAGATCATTAAAGATAATCATCAAACTCCTCATCTGTGCTTTTATTTATCCATTTGCTCGATTTTGATAAATAGCAATGTTCTTCATTGGCCATTCTAGCTATTTTTTTGGTTTTAATTGACTGTTCTAATTCAAAATTTTAGATAAGGTATTTCCTTTTCGCATTTGCCTTCATAAGTGAAGAAAAATTTGCAAGTGATCCAAAGTTACCCGCGCAAACTACCAAAAATTGACCTGTTTATCTTTTGTGCTTTGTGATCTAAAAAACTAAGTAACTCATCTGACAATTCCTAATACCCATCGAAGAAAGTAAACAAATCACTTTAACGCTTTGTAAATTACGTAATTAACAAGAGTTTACTCTATTCAAATCACATCATTGTTTATAAAGAAAATGTTATATTTCTGTTGTCCGTGATTTCAAAGGGGCTTTGTTACGATGATCTGCAAGGATTTCCCTTGATTTGGGGGCCTTAACCCCTACTAATTTCAATCAATTTCGTCCCAAACGATAGATCAAATTGCGGCGTACCTTGTCATATTTTTTTCAAGAATTTAGGACAAGTATTTCGCGAGATACCGCGACTTTTCTAAATCAAGCGTCCTGGATTTCATCGAAAACGGCCGTTTACATAATGGTTCCATATAACATTTTCGGCCCAAAACAAAAGAAAGCTGTTTCTTCGA
>JAYJMH010015319.1:0-21597 GCA_036873815.1 Phacellophora camtschatica
ATGTTCACCCGTGTTCCCTGCTGGAAACAAGTCATCTCGAGACTTTCGCAGGCCGGCACGTTAAATACAATCACTCAATAATTCACATGCATTTCTGCTCGCGTAGTCTATCTCTAGTGTCCGGGTTCTGGGTACTAGTCCCAAATACTACACATGTGACTACTTTCAAAGAAAAAGTCTTCAGGCCCGCTGGGTTGTATAGACACAACAACATTTTTATTTTTAAAGTGGAGACCTTTGAATCCGTTGATTTATTTTAAATTCAATTTTACTGGCCCTCAAATTAATGTGTAGCGCATGAAAATTTAATTTAAATTATTTATTTATTGACAATTAAAAATTTATTTTAATTTTATTGACTCACAAATTAATGTGTAGTGCATGAAAACCTGCTCTAATTGAACTTACTACTTCGTATGTAGACAAAAACGGAAAGCCGAAAGTTTCAGAAGCAAATGATATTTAAAACATGCTGGTACAAAAACATTTAAAATCATTTTTACGATGTGAAGCTCTGGACACTTTACTTATAGAGCCTTAATTTTGATATTGTTGTTTTTGGGTTTATTCCAGAATGGAGCTTCTGGAATGGTAAACAATAGCCGGTTTGATGTTTCAACTGGACCAATTTCTTTTGAAACTCACGGAGAAGACTGGTCGGTCTTCAAGTCTTTGAACAAGTTGTCTTTGATATGACTTGCTTACCTGAAACTTTCAAAAAAGAAAGGCTCCTCTCTTAACTCACAAAGTATACTCACAGGTTTATGATTGACGAGTAAACGTTAAAATGATTGGTAAATGTTTTGTTCATGTTGAGGTGCTATGCATGTGTTTTTTAAACTATGTAATGAACTCTGGAATTTTACAGGTTTCAATTTATTTTATTTCTTTATAAATGATGCTCTTTGAAAATTTTATGTTTTGCTTGGTCCCATATTTTATGGAGCTTTTTAAATATTTTATAGTTAATCTTCAAATATTTACAGGGATCATTACCCTTGATCATCAGCTTTAAGACTGAAAGACTACCGCCCCTAGTATTTATTTGATTTGATTGAAATTAAAATGAATGAATTGAATTTCGATTTCTTTGCAGCCTCAAGAGGTGGTGCTGCCATTGCTCCTCCTCCGTCTCTTATTGTTGCACCAATAGATCCAGGTAACCAAGATTTTATTATTATTTTCTAATTTACTGTTTTTTTGAGAATGTAACAACGATTAAATATTGACTTTTTCAAGTTGATCATTTTTCATGTTATTTATCCAAAATAAATTTTTGTATGTTGCTTTCTTTCATTATCTTTTAAACACGGAGCCATCGTGTTGCCAGTGAGAATGGCACGTACGATTTACTGCTGTTTTATCCTAAGACGAAGAAGCAAATATCTTGTGCGCCAGGAAAAACGTATCTAACCCTGACAGACCAATTTCCCGAGCAGCCTTTCGGTGCACTCGCTACAGAAAAAAGAAACGCGAATCAACAAAATGCTACATCATCCCAACATTTTATTGCCTTGATAAAAGCAATGGTTACTTCTAAGATGATTTTAATTTCGAATATTTCTGATTTTGTTTTTGTTTGATTTTGTTTTTCCGAACAGTAACATTTTGCATAACTTTTGGAATCGAGATTTGTATCATCCAAACCAGGAAGGTCGTTGAGCAGTTCAAGGAGATCTTCGCGCGTTTTAAATCAAACAAGTGTCACTACTGGAGCAAGTGATCAGTGTTACACTGAGTTTTGGAAACAGCTATTTGAAAATCTAGTTGTCCTGTTAAAAAGATCAAGTAATCATAGAATTAAACATTATTTTAACACCTGATGAGGAGCAAGGCTGAAACTTTTGTGATATTCACATAATATCAATTGCATTGTGATATTTTTTTAAATTTGTATAATTGGTAATTTATATATAACATATCATACACAAGACATATTCATATTATTTTCATATTATTTACTTAGATGACATTGAAAAGAAAATTGGGGCTGGCACAGGAGGCTTTTCAACTGGGTAAGCAGAGTATGACTTTTTTGTTTGCTTATGACTCCTAAATAGATTTTATTTTTATTTCAGATGCGCACACGTGCAAGCAAATTCAACGGGTTAATGTTAGGTCTATGTTCTTTATAGCCGGGGGGGGGGGGGGGCAGTACCATCTAACTTGGGTAAGGGAGCATGTCCGAGGAATTTATTTAGTTTCATTCAAATTTATTCGAAACGATTTTAAAATATTTCTCGGTAGTCAACTTAAAAATTGATACCTAGTTTGTTAATATTTGTGCATCGAGAGTCGAGATATCAATTCTGAAAGTTCAGATTTGCCTCCAACCTAAAACCAGAGGTCTAGATTTTGGTCTAATTTGCGTTTTTGAATCTCCTAAAACAGAGACTTTCACGAAACGAATTTAACGGTGCTTTGAAACACACTAGGACAGAAATCCAAGATCCGAAAATTAAACGCTTATTAATGGATGCAGCCACTATGAAGTGCTTTCTCTTTTTTCAACATTTTAACCAAAATGAAAAAGCAAGTTTAGTTTTCAAAAACATTAGTCATGACAGTTGATTTTCAAGATTTTTTGAAACCATTACTCAGAGGTGTTTTCAAAAACAAAGTATGTTGTCTGGAACATCGCCGTGATTCAGAAAATCCTACAACAGGATTTTTTAGGAGCAGATGCCAAATTTAAAACCTCTGGTTTTCAGTGGTAGGCAATTTGGACCTTTAAATTTTACCATCTTAATTCTCAAACGATCAATATCAACAAACACGATTTTTATTGTTACAAGTTAAGTCTCAAGGATTACTTAAAAAAATTTATTATGACGGATTTGAGCCATATTCTCAGCACTAGCCTTGATCAAACCTGTTACTTTTTTTAGGACACACGGTAGTTTGATATATTATTTTGATATTAGAAACGGTAAATGAAATAAAGCAATATTTATAATTCTCAACATGTTTTTTTTTAAATCAAGTTACTGAAGGACAAACTACAATGATATAAAACCTTTGTATTTGGCCGCATTTCATGTATATTGCAGCAGGCTGTATAACGCAGGAATTTTTTCATAACTATGAGAGACTGTAGAAGAGAATAGTTGTCAACTTATTTGACAATCAAGCTCTAATTTGTAGAAAAGCTTCGTTTTAATTGCCTTATTCTTTTGATAAGGAATGCTGTCGCTAGCAATATCATGGCAAGATATGGCTGGAAAGAGGGTCAAGGTATATTTTTATGATTCTTGTGGGTTTCTATTTTCTATTAATATTGTAAAAATCGGAAGCTCTATTGTTTCTAACTCAAACCTTTTTTAGTTATTGCTTGTTTTTATTTATTAAATTCATTAAAAGTTTTGTGTATCATTTTTATTTTACACTTACAGGCCTTGGTAAAGACGAGCAAGGACTTAGCACTTGTCTTCAGGTAGAGAAGACAAGCAAAAGAGGTGGAAAGATTATCAACAAAGACAAAATTGTCCAGGATCAAGGTTAGTATTAATGTGCTTTTAAGGAAGGACCACCAATACAAGCCTTGCATTTGATATAAAGGTGCTTGCGACGAAGAAGATAATAAAAATAAAGATATTTCTCCCTGCCGTACGGGGCCTTTTCAGACCAAGATTAAAGAAGTATAACATGATGCAAAATGTACAAACATTTTAACAGTTCTTGGATTTGTTTGGTGGTTTTACCGCGCAGTGGTAGTGTGCGAATGGTGATGTTTAAGATGATAACTTGTCTTATCATCTTCTGTTGATTACGTATCTGTTCTTTTAAGCCTGTCTGGTAAAAGTATTTCTGTGTGTCCTATTGTTTTACTGTTGTAAGAGTAACAGAGGTTGGCATGCACCCCTAAATTTTACCCACATGCTTTTTATTTCCAATTTTAGTAAGATTGATATTTACTTTCTCTTTTATTGCACACCTCTAAAAAGGACCGTCATGAAAATAAGGTCATTTCGATCTTTTTGATGTTATCCCTGCCACTCTCGAGAAGAAAGTGAAACTCTCTTAACTGGAAAATGAAAACATCTCCTCTGCAACATTGCTTGTTTCCATTTTCCAGTTGAGAGAAAGTTTCGTTTTGTTCTCGAAGGTAATCGCTTTGAAACTGATGTGTCGGTTTCACTATTGTTGCAAAGTTGGCCTCTGTTACTCTTGGTAAGAGTACATTTTCCTGCGTGTACCTAACAATCTTATTTGCTGAATTTACACAAGACATAATTTTAATTTGTGTACACAATAACAATTTTGTGACTTGACTGATGTAAATTCCTTAATTTGCGAGAACGGGTTTAAAAAATGATCATGTTGTCAAATGTTAGCATCGTCTTAAATTCGACAATGCAAACGATTGACATGTCAAAAATGCATCGTATAAGTAGAAATCGATTCGAAGGTGTTATTTTTTTTACTATAATATATTAATAATACTAATAATAATACAAATATTTAAAGAGGAAGGCCTCAGTCACTTGAGAGTTCTTTTGATGAGGGTCCTCTACTTAACTATCTGTAGTAATTCACTTAAAACATTATATTTACATAAAATCCAAATAGTAAAAGAACAGTTATGAACAGTTATAAAAAGGCATGAAATCAGTTCATATTGTCCAAAACTTTTAATTGAAAATATTAAAGTTTCCTGCCAATTTAATGTTAGTGTCCAGTTTATTACAGTCATAAATGAACAGATAGGATGACACTTGCTACCCCAATCTGTTTTTCCTTTAAGTAGATGATATTGTTTATTACTCCCTGTATGGATGCTATGTAGATTTGTTCCTGTTTTATTGCTGAAAGCATAGCTTACATCATTTTTCCTTGACTTGATTTTTCCGTGGCACATCGATGAAACTTTTGCGTGGAGTCTAGAGATTTCCAGTGCAGTGAATCCAAGGCTTTAGTGCTTGAGTCATATGGCTTCATGTTCAATATCAGCTTGGCACATTTGTTATGAGAGTCTTCATCAAACATTGGCTATTTCTATCCCCCCCCAAACAGTATATCCATAATCAAACGATGGTATGATCGTAGTGTTTACCAAAGTTAAACGTTGTGCCCTGGGGATAAGATGAGTTTTTGTCAAACCTATGCTGCTTGCCACTTCCTGCTGCAATGAAGCAATTTGACCCCCCATGTCATATTTTCATTGATTATAGATATTTATAACTTGATTCTCGACTTAATTCTTCCTCTTCAATTTTCAATGTCAGATTTTGGAAACGTTTTAACTGCTACTGTCCTCCAACCACAACAAACTTTGATTTCGTAATGTTTAACGCCAATCGGTGGTCATTTAGCCATTTTTTCCACAAGAACAAAATCCTCATTTATCTTATTCTGGATTTGAGTACAATTTTTTCCTGAATAATAGATTGCCGTGTCGTCAGCAAACAAGATCATCTTCCAGTGTTTTACTGATCGCGGCAAGTCGTTGATGAAAACAAGGAAAAGTAGGGGCCTAAAACAGACCCTTGTGGTACATCAATCGTTACATTTTTTTTTCGATGAGAGAGAATCTCCTATAGACGTTTGCTGCGATCTCTCACTAAGATAGGAGCAAAACCATTTCAGACAAGCTGCCGAAACACCATACTCTGTCAATTTCAAAGTGCTCTGATTTCAGCCTCTTTTCCAAACGATTTATATGATTGCGCAACTTTCTGTACATTTGCCAATGATACACGGGCCTAGTTTTTCGTGCTTTTGTTTGATGGTAGTTTTCTTCACGTCTCAGTTGGAGGACTTCATTTGTAATCCAAGGAGTTTTAAAACCTTTTACTCTTTGTTTCTTGGTAGGCGCATGTTTATCCGCAACTTTGTTGAAAAGTGATTCCCAGTGCGTGGCAGCCTCATCAATACCGCCAAGTGAATCAATTTCATTCCAAGGAATTTCTTTCAAATCGTTGCAAAACTGTTCTTTGTTACCCCGTCGTTTTTGTTTATATCTGTCACTGAGGTACCATTGTGATGGACGCCCGCCAAACCCAACGCGAGGATAAAAATAAACTAATACGAGACCGATGGAATCAATATCCTTATGTGGCTCGAAACGATTTACACACAGACGATCATAAATTGACACCATGTCAATTCTTAAACGATGCAAAAATTTACATCATGTCAATTTTCTTGTGTAATTTAAGCGATTATATATTAATCATTTTCACATCGTTCAGAACTTCGTGTTTTCATGGATTAACACGCAAGTCACTTTATTTTCTTAACCATACCTTTCGTAGCAACTGATAGTGTATACACGTTTATTGGAGCAAACAAAACTTCACAGTTTATTGCAATCAAAGCAGTTTTTTGCTATCATTGTAACAAGTCTTTATGAATCTTGTTCCTATTTTGTTATGATATTGGGTTACTCAAGAACTGAATTGATACATTTGAACGACTGTATAGAAATAATCTACCGGTTGTTTTATACGATTCGAAGGGTAGTCTATTTGCCTAGGTCTCACTTCAATTTAACTATTTTCCCAATTTTTTACAGATCGAAAACTATCAAAAACAGTTTTGGTTAACTCCAGAACCATCAAAATGCTTTTAAATAAAGAGCCATTGCAATAAGACCTGTTTTGTATTGGAAGATAAGAGTAATTATTTAAAATTCTTAAATTATCATTTCTGTAAAAATGTCTAAATCAGTCTGCTTAAATTGTATCTGTTACTGATGCATATTACAGTGCATCTCTTGCATCTTTGTCGATTACTTTTTAGAGTCTGTACCAAAAGAGCAGTCGAATGCTGATGGTAATCCTGTACTTTTGAAAAATATTTCAAAAGTTGTAAAACTAACGGTATGCATTTCTTGATATTATTATGTTTTTATATATTTAAAAAGAATTTGAAAGATTTAAGTGTACAGCACTGTCGAATAGATATCACCGAATGGATAGATATGTAAATATTTATTTATAGATATCATCTTTGATGGTATTGTGGTTGATGCATTTTTATTTCAGTTCATTTTATTCTATACACTGTTATAAGCCAGGTATCAGGACATAACTTGCAGATAATTTGTTAGACTATTTTAGGACCAATATTGAGAAAATAAATGTGAGCAAGAAAAGTTTTATCAGTACGGGCTATGATGGTCTTAGTTGATAAATTTGAAAAATTCCCAAAAATTGGTGCAGATCAAATTAGAAAGCTGATTATTAATTCAAATACAATTGACTTCCCTTTTGACCCTTTCCCCACTAGGTTAGTCAGAAAATATGCTGATGTTCTACTCCTTGTTATCACAAAATTGATAAATCATTCTC
The DNA here is from genome assembly GCA_036873815.1 of Phacellophora camtschatica. NCBI lineage: Eukaryota > Metazoa > Cnidaria > Scyphozoa > Semaeostomeae > Ulmaridae > Phacellophora > Phacellophora camtschatica. The sequence goes on from JAYJMH010015319.1 coordinate 7,293, forward strand.
TTGCAAATGAAAATTTTCCAAGTAATTGGAAAGAGGAAATACTGGTGCCTTTGCTGAAGAAATTTTCTTTAGAATTGGTAAAAAAAATTACAGATCAGCCAGCACATTGCAATTTGTTTTTAAAGTTGCTGAAAAAGCTGCACTGTCTGGTTTCGTACCTCATTTAAAAGAGTACAACCGAATTCTTAGCTACCAGTTTGCTGATAGAGAGCATTGTGCAAAACGACTTTCGTTTAAATCATTTTCGGTATTAATAGATCTGTCTGCGGTTTTTGACACTGTTGATCATTTAATTTTAATTAAAGTCCTTGAGTCATGTTTTGGAGTAACATGTACTTTTAATTCTTACATAGAGTCAACGACCCAGCGTGTTAAAATAGATATTATCATGTCAGATAAATCAGAATTGAGATTTAGAGTACTACAGAGATGAAGTGCTGCCCCATCTTGTATTTATTGTATATCATTGACAATAATATTTCTGTTATGGGCTATGCTGATGATCATTCTCTATAGTCGACATTCTCTACGAAAACAGAGTCAGTCTTGTTAGCACTGGCTAACATGGAATCATATCTTGAAAGGGTCGTTGTATGGTTGGTAAAAAATCGCCTGAAGATAAAGAATGAAAAACAAAGTTTATTGCTTTTGGATCAGGTCGCACTATGAAACAATTACAGGTTCAATCAATCAACGTCGGGAAAGACTCAGTTAAAATTTATTTTAATGTCAAATATTTTGGTGTCTGGTTAGACAGCACACTTAACATGCAGAAACATATATCTGAAAAGTGCTTGGTAGCTTCTCTAAAATTATGTCACATAAGAGTATTCACAAGTATTTGTCTCATGATTTGCTTGTGAGACTTGTAAATTCCTTGGTATTATCACATTTGGATTATTGTAATGTATTGGCCTACCATATTTCACAATTAGACCACTGCATTATTATTATTATTTTTACATTGCTTTTAGTCTTTCTGAAGAGTTTTAACAAGTAGAGAACTTTTTGATTAACGAACTCGTTTTTTATCTAGTTACATTTTATTTTTGAAAAGTGCCATATATAAATAATTTCTATTTGTATGTGCGCTTTGAAAATATAAATTTTATTATTATTCTTTTTTTCATTATTATTGTATAAGGAACCATGTTAAAAATCCAGAAAAAATACTGCTAAAGTCCTACTGGTTACAATTCTGCACAACTTTTCGCATGCTTAAAGCTGATTTAAATAGCCTCATCCACGGCATGCTTATCCGAAAAATGGTATTCTGAAATTTAGTTTCAGGATAATTACAAACCTTTTGAAATATGGCAGCAAAGAGTTTTGCACTATGTGTCCAAATGATGTAGAGGTATCACATGTTTGCCAAATAAATTAGTTTTTGGTTGGTCTTAAATTTTTTTCTTAAAAATGTAGCTTCACTTTATCCAAATTTCTACCCATTTTACATTCCTGAATTTGGTGATAAAAGGTGTGATTAAATGTAAAAAATGACTGCAATTTGTTTTGTTAGATGTTACGTTACGTTAAAGTTATGTTACGTCAAAGCTTACGTTACGTTAAACTTAGGTTACTTGTAACTTACGTTGCCATAAACTTATGTTACGTTAAAGTTACGTTACGATAAATTTGCGTTACATCGCCAAAACTGGAAAATAAATTAACTTTAAGGTAACGTAAGTCTAACGTAATGTAAGTTTAACGTACGTGACAAATTTCAAGAATACCATAACGAAAACTTCGCATATATTTCGGTGTATATGGGCCCCAAATCAATTTAGATAGACTTGCATTACGTCACTATGCTAGTTACGTCGCATGCAGGTCTATTTATTTATAAAACTTAAAGTTACATTAGGATAAACTTACGTTACCTTAAACTTACGTTACGACACGACAAACCGAAGAGGTGTTTCGTGATTTGTCATCCTGTGAAGGTGAGCCCTGACATCCAATGTAACCAAAACTGGACCGTGCTGTATTTGTTTTTTTATGAGGGAAAAAATTCTGAACCAAGTGATTTGTGGTTCAATTATATGAAAGAAAGACTGTCATGATTGGCTTAATATAATGCCAATAAGAAAGTAAAATTCTGAAGGATCCACAACTTAAAAGGTCTGGTATTCCAGGTTGTATGTATGTCTGGTATCCCTTCTGGAATTATTAAGATAACTGAAAAACAATTAATTTGCTATTGATAGTTAAATCTTTACTTTCATTTCTTTTGATGTTATGACTGTCCATTATTTTGAGCATTACAACCCAAATGAAATTATAGGGATGCTCATCCGATAACGTAGCTTTTTTTATCCAAAATGTTTTGTCCCTCTTATGGAAGCTGATTAACCTTATCAAACTAATAATATACAGAGATTCTCGTAGCAGTATGGAATTAAATATACAGATTGCCAATGTGAAGTGTCCGAAGAAGGGAAAACTTTTACCGTGTACTTTGATGGAAAAACCCAATATTAATACAATTTTAATAACCACATATTAGCATGCTAAAATTTGTAATCTTTTTGATTAGAACTGTGCAATGAAGTCACTGCATTACGTAAAGTTCCTTATTTGAAGAACATATTGAATGATATTTTTATTTTTTATTTGAAAATTCAGAACATGGTGGGACCTGGGGAAGTTGATGACGAGTTGCAGCCTGAAGTTGAAGAAGAGTGTCAAGGCAAATATGGAGAAGTTACCAAAGTGATAATTTTTGAGGTATCAGGTTTATGAATTTAAGAATTCACAAGATTAATCTAAACAAATGATAAATAAACTATCGTAATTTGTCAGTTGGAATTTGATAATATATATTTCTATACCTGGTTTATAAGCCCGCTTATTACTAAAAGAATATAAATTAATCGGATGGTTACGGAAGTTGATTGAAGGTAATCGGACGTTTATGCTTTAAATGTGCCTAGTGTACTACAAATTGAAGAAGGCCTAATGTACTACAAATTGAAAAAGGTAATCGGACGCAGAAAAAGAGTGATTTCTAGGTCGTTAAAATAGATTGTACTTGTTAAAAATTTTCAAATAACAAAACAGATGATATTTAAAGTATTGGAGTACTTAAATAATTTGATTTTGAAGCTTTACTGTTTCCATATATTGAATTCCAGACTCATTATCTAATTTTTCTTTTTTGGCCACGAGCGACAGTCAGGGAATCCCTTTGTTTGGGCATCAATACAATATGATCAGGAGCAACTATCAAAGAATACCGGGATAACCGCACGAATATGCTCTACACTGAATATTTTGCTGTTATTTACCAGTTTATTTCTTGAAACCGTTATTATGTTTTCCATATTTCTTAACAGCTTCTGATTTTAGTGAGTTTAAAATTTTCTTTTAGGGTCCATACTTTCTTCTAATTAGAGCATACTGCTATAACAACGTTTTCATTGTGATAATTTCCTCGTGAAGGTATCCTTGTTGCATAATGCAATAAACATGTTGCGTTTTTATCTTCAGAATTTCTAAATGCTTAAAATATTTTTCAATAACGTAACCTTTCGTTATGTAAAGGCAATATCATTTTTTATTACCTACATAGAAAATTCGCGTTATGTTGAAAACAAAATTTTACGCCAGAAAAACTGAGATTTTGGTACCTATGTTTTAAAATAATGTGGAATTATCTTTTTCAATTGCGGCACTTAAAATTTGTTTTAGATTCCTGGTGCTCCAGACGAAGAAGCCGTTCGCATTTTTGTTGAATTTAAGAGGAATGAATCTGCTGTGAAAGGTATTTACTGAACTAAGCCTCGTTGAATGTTTAGTTATGGTTTATTTATTATAAGAATCTCTTTTCTTTATCCGAAAGGAATATAATTTAATTTATTCTTGTAATAATACTGAAAAAAGTATTGTCTTTTCTATTTTGAGATCGCCGAGACAAGAACGAAAGTAAACTTTTTTAGCGGATGATTGATGTATCGCTAGCTTTGGGCAGATATTATGTTAAGAGATGACATGCCAAATTTGTTTTCGGCATTTTATGGAAGCAACTCTAGGATCGTAGGACCAGATCCAAGACCCTATAGGACCTTGGTCATCACATTTGTGCTCTATTGTTTCCCAAAGATGGGAGCTCTGCAGAAGTTGCATGTGGTGTTGGCTTTTTGCTGTTTCGAATGTCATATGTCACAGACATAAACCGGGTTTTAGTTTTAAACCAAATCGCTTTGGCTTTAAAATATGTGGAAGAATTGTGTTTTAAAAGTTCCCTGAAATGAAATGTTAACCTTCTACGAAAACTCAAAAAATGCCTTTTTTTCCTTTATTCCTGTTTAAGATACATAATTTTCCTTGTTGACAACGTATGAAAGTACTGTTAAATTTGCGGGCACCCATTGTTTTTTTTGCTAAACGTAAACGCAATATATTTTATTGGGACACAAGGCCAGAAACATGCAACATTAAAATATACAATTAACGTGTATAAAACAAAAAACAGCTAAGAGCAGCTAAATAACAAAAACATATGAAACAATGTAAATTTTGAAACTAACCAAAATTTCTTTTGTTTTCCAATTTTTTGTTTAAGTTTTCTGCAGTCGTTTATTTTACCGTTTATTATGGGGAATACCACATACATACGCCTAGCATGCAATATTACCTAACCTGGCATTTCTCAGTTCAGGCCGTGGTGGATAATATGATAAAAAGTAGATTCATAGTTACTGTTCATGTTGAAAAGTAACTGTAAATGTGAAAAAAATTATGCCCATCACACCTTCTTATTTGTAGCTGTTTCGCTTCAAATGCCTTTTAAGGGACATTTCAGCTTCAGTAATTCCATAAATTGTGTCAATAAAAGTTTTCCAACTTTTCCTATCCTAGGCTAAAACCCTAGGTTTTTGTAAATCTTCCTGGTTTTTCAAATGTCGAAATCGATTTAATTTGTCTGCTGTCTTCTTGACGTCAATACAAAAAGTGGTGACGATAGTGCAGCGTGGCAGTCCTGTAAATCCTTTCTCTGTCACTGGTTCAAAGTAGTAAGACATTGCCCACTGCACCACTACCCAATATTTTTAATTTTAATTTTAGACAAATCTTAAAAATATTGGGTGGATGGATGCAAAATGAGGTTGATGAAGGTTTAATGAATTCAGAATTTAAATATTAAATTCCCTTGGATTTGAAATATTAGAAAACAAAGAGACAAACGGTGCTTCCACATTCGGAAACAAAGAGAAAAGCAGTTCAATATATCCCCCGTTCAAGTCTGTGATATTTGCATCAGCCAACAAAGCATACATTGTTTCCATTGTTGAGAACACATTGATCAGGGTCCTACAGAGTCGTGGGTACCGTCCTGTGGTCCTAGGATCTTGTTTTTATAATGTGCCTTTGTTGTTACGAATTTCTAAGCATTTATTTCTAAGCATTTACCTTGCTATTTTTGCTTAGATCATAAGTGATGATGTCTTGATAATCATAGAAATATAGACGTTAAAAATCATGCAATGAATGAAAAAGGAATTGATAATAAAATAATAGCCTTGAAAGCTCAGAAATGCAAATAGATAAGCAATTTGAAATCGGAAAATCATTTGTTGGAAAACCAGGTGAACCTTTTTAAGCGTGCTTCTTTTGCCAACCATACATTTTTGCCACATTTTGAAGTACACCCATTTTATTTTTTCCAGCTGTTATTGATTTGAATGGTCGTTTTTTTGGAGGTAGACAAGTCAGTGCACAATTTTACAACTTGGACAAATTCAGAAGATTTGATTTGGCAGGATAATTCATATTTTGTATTTTATTGATTTCTTTTAAAAAGTCTTTCTAAACATTTTGTTAAATTATTCCTTTATTTAGTGTTTATCGAATCAGCAACGGATTATATGTAAGGATGCAATGCATCTTGCTGAGAAGTTTTAGTCATTAAAGTATAGGGTGATATCTAAGAAAGACAGAAATTGTGTTCTTACTTATTTATTTATCTTGTTTTTCAATTAATGTTCTTTCATTATTGTTATTTTATGGAAAATTTAAATACTGCGACAAACCATTGATCATCATTGATTGAAGCAACTGAAGCAGTTGGAAGTGTTTTCTGTATGGGTAAAATTTTTCCTTGCCCAGAGCCAACAACTGCATTGAGATCAGAAACATTCCACGAACAATGAAAATAATTTCTCCTCCACAACGTCTGAGCTGTGGGAAGCCAATAGCTTTTCCGTCTACCTCGAAGGAGCCTGATGTTATCTTTTCCTGCTCATTTTTTCAAGATCATCAGCATAAATATGAAGAATTTGCATTTCGGAACACGCTGATACTTTGGAGCCTTCTTGTCTGCAAGGCAAACAAAATTCGCAGTCCAACTTCTCTTCTTTGCTCCACTTTTTCCTTTAGCACTAGAATTTGACCTCCGTCTTGTTCCATGCTCGGTCTGCTGTGGCATGCTAATCATAGCATGAAAAAGGGCTCTCTCCCCCTTACTTGTTCGTCTAGCGCCGTTCGAACTTTGGGAATTTATGGTTCCAATTGTAACTGATGATGTAGGGTAGACACATGCTCTTCTGGTGGTGGCAAGTGAGTCTGATTTCCATTTCTGCATGCATCGCGAAGACGAATCCTCTTTCGAATAGTTAACCCAAGACCTGCCAGTATTCCATCCATGTTTTAAAATGCCTCTTCGCCAGAAGTTTTTATTGTGTCTTTCCATAGTATTGAATACGCTGATTATGAAACAAAGAACATTTTTTGACTTATGGAGGTATGGCTGATTTTAAGAAAGCGATTAGCGTTGGAACAATGGCGAAAGAGCTGTAAGCACGGTGGCCTAAAGCAAAAGACGTCGAGTTTTATCGATGAAAAAGAGGCAAAGTCGCAAATCGAGCTCGCGATGCACAGACAAAAGTGAAGTCGGGATCGAGGAAAAATTTCAAAAACTTCCTAAGAGAGACGTGAGAGGTTGGAAGTTCCACGGAAGCGTGCGCGACGCCTATTGTTTGTGGCAAAATCACACGGAATTTCCACTCCCGCAGTTAAGGATATTAGTATATAAGTCTGTAAAAAATGCCTGCTCCCGCAGATAAGCATCATATATATAGTAGATTAAAATATATATAAAAAATTTGGACAGTTTGGTGATTTGCTTTGTATGTGGGTATGCTATTCTCATCAACTTCCTTCTATACCTCACTGACAAGGGATATTGTTGTCTCTGTATGAATTATTGAACAAATTTGTCAGAATCTTATATGTGGAAATATGTGGAAATGTCGGAGAGAAAGTTAATATGTGAAAATGTCGGAGAGAAAGTTTACTTTGTTGGATGCACCTACAGATTTTCAGAGAGTCAGTGGTAGCAAATCAGAAACCGGGAATCCAATTATGACCTGCGCTTCATTTGCTAAAAGTCGTCTGGTGAATTACTTGTATCTCCAGCAAAGAATAGCAAACGTGCCGATAAAACAAGTGGCTATACCAGCATTGCCAAATAGTTAAAAATAAATACCAGCATTCTTCAATGCAATTGGTGATTGGCTGGGAGGAAGTGGTTCGGTGGAAATTCTTTCAGAAGCTGAAGTAATCTCACCGGGAAGAGCTGATTGATTTCTTTGTGGAAGCCAATTAAAACGCTTAAGGTATGCTCATCAAGGTATGCTCATCAAATTCCGGAAAGAAGCAATACGATGATTTCATACACTTGTAACTCAAAGATTTGTAACTTGCGGGGTGTCAATTCACAGTAGGATTCTAAAGAATAATTTCTCTCTGTATCGAGCAAAGAATTCAGTATCAACTTCAAAAGACCGGTTAAAGGTTGTGTGTTTAAAGCAGCATTTTATGTTTTTTGTATTTCTGTATGTGCCTTGTCAATCAAGAGATGGAGATCTTTTTTTTCGTCAAGCAAAGTTTTTCGTCACGAAAATCACGCCCATCCACCTGCGATATCTGAGTACGGAAAGTTGAGGAAAGGCAGTCGTCCTGAAGTGCATGGAGAAACACGGAGAGAAAACTTTTGAGACTCCAAGAGTAAACGGTAAAAGTGGTTGACAATGCAGCTATTGTTCAAGTGACACCTTATGGGTTGGCAAGAGGCAGCGGTAAATATATATCAGTAAAACCAAGCACTCAAATTTACAAGAACTTGCAGCAGTTTCTATGAGTAAGTGAAAATAAACAAGCTCTCTTTCTCCTTCTTGCAAGGCAACTTGATGAATGCAGTGTTCCTGGGAAGGTTATAGTGGCAACAGCGAGCTAGAATATAGAATGCAGTTCCTCGATTAACAAAGAAAGTCTTTTCCTTTCAAATCAAGAAGAGGCTGATACCCGTATCTTCCTTTATACAAAACATGCAACAGATGCAGGAAACAGATTTATTAGTATTCGTACTGTCGAAACTGACGTGGTTGTAATAGCGGTATCCTTATTCAACGCAACGATCCACCTTTATGTGTCAAGTTTAGGAGAGGACGTGTGCACAGCGCCACTTTTTTGGTATGCATTTACTGGATGAGATACGGTGTCTTTGTTTTGTGGCCGTGGCAAGAAAATGTTCTGGGAAGCTCGGAAAGTGTATCCAGATGTGACAGAGACATTTTACAGGTACGATATATCTTAAATTTTAGATTCAAGACAAAAATCCTGATTTCATAGGTTTTATATGACCAAAATGAATTGCTGAAAGGAATCGAAAGGAAGGCAATAATCATACGCAAAAGTAGTAACCACGTTTACAACAAGCTAATTTTAGGTTATCTCAAGGAAACACCAGACAGCTTTCAGAAGAGGATATTAATTTCCTTGAGAGATATAGATCATTTTGGTGTACGATCGGTCCAGCATACTTGAAAGTGCTAACGAATGGATGAAAGCACTGTTCATAAGGCAAGGACGTAGCATCGAGACTCTTCCGCCAACAAAGGATGCGTTAATTTGACCTCCCAAGAGGGCCTTGCTGCAAGCGGGGTAAGTTAACCTATTGAATTTAGGATAGCTTTTGGGAAACCTATTTTAGGCTTTTATCTCCAGCATGGAGTCTTTTTCAAAATTTATTTTCAATTGGCAATATTATAAAATAATCATAATTAAAGACAGTCGTTAGAATTATTTCAGAAGGAGTAGTTTTATTGTTCATTTTCTTTATAATTCTTTCAGTATATTGTGGGGACAGTCACTCGAAAAATGGCAGGATATACCGGATGTGAATGAGTATAGATGGAGAAAAGAAAATGCAATTGTCGTTCCAAGGTGGAAGCCTCTTCCTGACGCTTCTGAAAGCTTGTCAAGAATTGATGAAATGTGGATGCAAAAGGACTGTGGAACCCGATGTAAATGCAAGGAATACAATCTTGAATGTACAGATCTTTGTTATTGTGGTGACCAGTGCACAGAGACATGAATAGTATTTGTTCCTTAATGGATCAGTTTTGTATGTTTCAAACAATAATTCTGCTCAGAATAATACGTCACGCATAAAATATGTTTTAAATCGTATTTCATGTTGGTGGCGTTTTGTATAAATCTGTTACTTTTTATATTCAGTCAAAGTGGATATATATGCGAAAGTTTTTCTTTAAATACATTTTGCACCATTGTTATCGAGATATTTCTAAGATATCTGGAATCAATTACCCCCATCTATAAATGGCTTCTGTGGGCATCTTGAATGTTATCAATGCATTTATAACTTTTATTGATAGTTTTTCGCATGATAAATTATTGAAAATGTCCAGAGAATTGTTCATTTACGCAGATTTCTGATATCAAAATTTACTATTCACGCATATTTATATTCTATCACTGTAGAAAAGAGTGCAAAATCAAAATCACGATTAGGAATCTAAAATTTTCAATATGCTGTATGTTAATCCAATACTAAAAAACGCATTATTTCAAAGAAAACAGTAAATCAATTAAATAAAAAAATGTATATACCCAAAATATATCACTTATTTTATCATGAACATTAGACAAACACAACTTTAAGAAAGATGGTTCTCTTTGAAAATTGATTCACTAAAAGCCTATCAGATGTATAATATCATACAAAATTCAAATTAATTTCATAATTGGCCATGCTCTTGGGATCTCTCGCGGTCCTTTTGGCTTGCGTGCAAGTCTATGACAAAATGCTAGGATAAAAAAAGATACACCATTAAAGTAGTTAATGAAATGTACTGCGACAGCTTCAACAAAACTTCAGTTCGAAGATTCAGTTCATACAAATATTGCATCGCAAGACAAAACAAGTAACTAAGAGCAACAAAATATTTTTTGGCAAAATAAATGACAAGCATTTCTGGCATTACATTATGAGTATTGCAAAAATCGCATGTCACAATAAAGTATTCAATAAGTTATGTGCAGCTATGAACAGGGGCGCACATTCAAATATAACTTGGGGGTTTTGGCCCCAAAGGTTTTGGACCGACCAACTATATTAAACCAGTATTAGTAGATTAACACGCATTTACGGTGTACAAAATACATAATAAAGCTCACTAAAGTTCATTTAATATACATTCAAACTTTATGACATGGCAGCTTCTTGGTTACCATTTCCTTCATTTCCTTAATACTTCAATCAGTCTCATTTACAAGAATCACGAGCCTGTGGAGTAGTTCTGGTTTCTGAGGGTGACAACACCATGTGGTCGCTAGATTGGCTGTCGTGGCCTATTTTTTGCTTTAAAGTTCTATCTCCAGATAGGCCAGAATGATTGATTTAAACCTTTAGGCCAGAATTACAGATTACAGAATTACTAAACAACTTCTTATCGTCGAAAGATGCCTTGAATATCTCGATACCGTATTGAGAAAAATCCCAATAGCTCAGCCGTTGTCATACCTTTGCTGCGATAATAATAATAACAATGCCAAAATTTCATTTTGGAGCAGTTACAAAGTTAAAACTCCAAGTATGGCAAGTGTGTTTTATTTGGACAGGCTGTCCGAAATCAGGTTGTACATATAGTATATACAAGGATAACGAACACGTTTTGCTTTAGGAACTCGTTTGGTATAAATTCCTTACTAAAAAAAACTCTTGCCTCATTTTAACCTTAAGAATGCACGCTCGTAACCAGTTGGTAGACGCCATTGATAGAGGTACAAGGGCATTGTACAGTCGCCGGTAAAGATGTGGAAAAGCACAGTGAATTAAGGATTGAATCGTGAAATTAACTTAAGATATGAAAGAAAATGTGCAGAAAATGTCTGGATTCTCCTCATAGCGAAGCTTTCCAGACTTGTCTGATTCTTGTTTCCACTCCACTTTGCTGAAAGTTGTAGCACAAATTTCCAAACAATAAACTTTTCAGAACATTTCTGACAAAGTGCTGATTATCTCGAAAATTCCGACAATATGGTGGGAAAATTGCCCACTATGCCCCCGGCTACTGCACCCCTGTTTTCCAAATTCAGGTTGTATATCCTAGGTGGGAATTTTCACCTAGGATATACCTTTGTAGGGTTTCAGTCAAAGGAAACAACCGAAAAATCAAATAGACCTCAAATAATCTCCCTTGAACCAACTAACTAACCAGATGAAACAGCGACTCCAAATTTTCAGATACCAACTTATTTTTAAAAATGGACCGGCTTTGCAGATATTGGGGGTGTAGCACCTCCCACGCCCCCCTAATGTGCGCCCCTGGCTATAGAGATTAGCTATAGAGACAATACTTGGATACCTGGCTATAGAGACAATACCACGCCCCCCTAATGTGCGCCCCTGGCTATAGAGATTAGCTATAGAGACAATACTTGGATACCTGGCTATAGAGGCAATACTTGGATACATATATGTAGTTCAAATTATGTATTAAAGAATAAGAAGTTTAAACTTTGAAATTAATCAACATGTTTAGAAAAATATTAGAAACAACAAAGAACAAAGAGAATACAAAAAATAAATTGTTGATAAATTAAACCAAAAAAGCTATTCCTTTCCTCTTTGGAAAATTCTTTGAGTTTTTACTTTTATTATTTTTATTACTATTTCTATTTAAAAGATTTAGATGTGAGCAGATTTTTTTGAATTTTATCTGACTCTTTTCATAAAGTTTTTTTTCATGACAATTACTGATATTTTATGTGGATTTTCTCGCAAAATTATAAAGACAACACTATTTATATTGAGATTGCATTGCATTGTCGAAACGTTTAAGGTCATTATTTTACTTCCATTGTCTTTTTATGATGACATTCAGAATTTCGTATTTTTAATTGAATATTCACGACATTCCGAATTTCTGCAAGGATGTAAAATTGCAGTTCTCGCTTTTTCGAACATTTAACAATTGCCTCATTATGTAAAATCCATGACGAGGGTACCAGCAATACTGCAAAACCTAGGACCCTAATGCCGGACAGGAAAGCGTGGAGAGGAGTCATCAGCTGCTTTAAAATTGGCGTTGGATGATCTGAGCTCTCATACCGCATCATTATAATAAAATCCATACTCTTAACGTATTTTTGATATCAGAACAATCCCTGAAAACTGAACCATTATTTATTTACTGAATCTTTTTGAACAAATTAAAAATTTCAATGGAACTATAGCTATAAATTGACAGAGGTGTAAAGATGTTTCCTTTATATGACAAAAGACAAATTCAACCATTGCTTTCATTTTCTATTTTCAATTTTCTACGATTGTTCACAAAATTTTCGCTGAATGTTTTTGGAAAAATTAAAAATTCCAATGGAACCATGAGTTACAAACTGATAGAGGTGTCAGATGTTTTATTCATATAACAAAAAGGTTAAAATGATATCTAAAGACGAATTCACAATTCACCGATTTTTTGTCTTTTCATTTTGTAAATTTGCATTGAAAAGGGTAAAAAGGGGAATCACATTTGCTGTGCTAAGATCTCGGAGATTTCTCTGCTAAATAAATTTCTTAAGACCATTCAGCCAAGTCTTTGTTTTGAGATGAAGGCAAAATTGAGATTTGAAGATGAATATCACGGCTTACACGGCACCAATAATGATAAATAAGGTATTCCTTGGCAAGTTAACTATCAGTCAGTCACTACGAAAACATTTGGGAGCTATTTAAGTATATATATATATATATCAACTGAACTGAACAGAATCTCGGTAAAAATAGAATTAGTAAACAATAATTTTGTAGAAGTTGAATTTCTAGGGGAAACCTGGAATAAAGCATGCGCAAAAAGATAAAGTTCACGTAAAAATATATTTTAAATCATGATAGGAATGAAAAACTCACAGATATCACTAGAATTTGCAGCAGAATCTAAAATACAAAAAAAATATATTAAACATTCAGATAACTCAATAACCGAAAAAATTCCGCAAAATTAAACGAAAGTGTCAACATATTTCATAACTATAGTAGCAGTAATATACTTGATCCTATAAACAAGGGTATATTTAGTATTAGCCAATCAAATGCTTTGTTTACATATGACGTATTTCGCAAAAAGAACCAATCAGAGCGTACTATTTCCTGTTGTAATTTTGTGCTCACGGCGGAGAGAGGGTCTAGCAGTGGAGAAAACAACAATGAATTTACTTATTGTCACATATAATAGAAAGCAAGGATAAAGCGTGCTGGCAAGCGCACAAGCGCCCCTCGTGAGAATAATTAGCAGGTAGAAAAGGTTGAAAAACGTCCAGGGTGATCACATGTTCGATAATGAATTCAAGCCCTCTTTACAAGACGTTCTTCAACGTGTCGGATTGCGTCAAGAAGAAAATGTTTTATTTAAGGGTTTGTTACCCTATTTTACAAGGGGTTGAGACAGGTACAGAATATCACAGGGGAGGGGGGCTTTTGGAGCCCCCTATCTAGCGTCAAATTGGTAAAAGTTACAAAGTTGAAACTTGCAGGACTGAAAGCACCATACCTGATTACCCTAGATAAATAATTTTAGTTATAAAATGATAATTAGCGTAAGCAATAGGGACTAATTAGCAACCACATGTTCACAAAAAAGGAAATTTTTTCCAAAAAGTGCCCCATTTTGGTTTAGTCCAGATCGCAATCCAAATATATTTAATAATCACTTGAAAGAGATAGATTAGAAGTAAGTACATGTGTATGAGCCAGGGGCGGCGGGCCCCGCTATTAGTCTAATAGCAATTTTTTCCACGTTTACTTATTATCAACTGGAAATCTTTAATTTAACTAATAGTTTATTTTAAATTTTCTTTTTTTCGATGAACGTATGGCCTGTTACCCGACTTCATTTTTCGGACAATCTTCCCTTTAAAAGTTTGAGGCTGGGGACAGGCTTGGGAACACATTGTCTTCAGTATGCAGCCAAGGCATCATAAATGACTGATATTGGCTATC